>WJEZ01002186.1:0-14299 GCA_009869925.1 Thalassaphorura encarpata | reverse complement strand
TTTTCTCTGATGAAAATAAAAATATATACATGGTATAACAGTAACTAAAAAATACTGAGTTCAATTTTACCTCATTCTTTCAAGAACTTCTGCACATCCAAAGTCTGAAACAATAGTCATGGCCTCATAGCATAAACAAGCACAAAAATGTTGTGTGCAAATATAAAAAAGGAGGAATAGATACAGAATCGTACGCCAACCAAAGTGACCATTTTCACATATAGGCAAAATGCCACTCAGGATGTGCAAGTTGCATTGGACGATATATGCTCCACATTCCATGAGGACAACACAATACCCAAAAACAAATAGCATTTTGAGAACGTAGCCAAATTTTTTGTCAAACTTTTGTGGGTTTTTCAGAATATTTTCTCTTCCCAAATTTTTTAGATACCTGAGACATTGATTCGTAAAATCCTTGATTTCATAAGCTCTGAGCGCAGTATGAATTTGTAAAAGTGTGAAAAGTTGACAACATCCACAAGCGACGAGTCTCCAAAGTGTTGACATTTTGCCAAATACCATTTCTCCACGAAGATATTCTACCGCAAGAGATAAAGTTTGTCCAGTCGTAGAAAATATCACGAGAGCCAAATTAAAGTACCTGGTATCATATAGTAAATTTAAATTCGTTTGTTTAATTAATGCTATTAAATGAAAATAATTACCGAATCCAATTACGCCATTTTTCTTCTACAATTTCTATTTCAAATTTGGCAGAATTCCATTTGAATGGCTTACTGAACCAAATGTACCCATAATCCACATATAAACCAGCAACCTTTCTTATTCTTTCCATTTCTACTTTGGTTTTTCTTTTTTTCTTCGCCATTTTAAAAAAAGTGTCGCATTAAACTTCCTATGACGAATTTTGCAAGGTGAATGTGACCAAGACCAAGTAACTCTTCCACACGACAAAAATATTTTATTTATTGAATTGACATTGCATGTCTGCTTGCTCTTCAGTAAATGTTTGTAGTTTAATAAATTGCAAAGTAAATTAAAATATGATTAAATAATTTTAATATGATTTTTCTTGAGCTAACCACATAAAATAACTAACATCAAACACATTTAACTCTCGCACGCGATGTAGACGGGAGTAAAGAAAATTGGTTTGAGTTTTACGATTCGGTTTGACAATTTTTGGTCAAATATTTTTACCACAATCAGGAATTATAGACATATGATGGACCTTATATATCCTGGCCAAGCCAATAGGATCTAAAAGCATAGCTGCATTATATATATCTGTAATTTTAATAAGTGCTGTCAAAAGCTTCCTACATTTATCCATAATTTAGCATCATNCCACAATCAGGAATTATAGACATATGATGGACCTTATATATCCTGGCCAAGCCAATAGGATCTAAAAGCATAGCTGCATTATATATATCTGTAATTTTAATAAGTGCTGTCAAAAGCTTCCTACATTTATCCATAATTTAGCATCATTGCACTTCTTTCTGCTTCTACATTTTCAAGTCTAAAGAAAATAATAAAAATATATTTTTCCTTAGATATTACGTATTTATGCCGGAGAATGAGGAAACTCATTATCAATTCATGACTTCTAATGAAAACTTTTAAATTTGTGTTACAGTTCATAAGTAATTTATTCATATATCTTAGAGCCTTATTAGCTGAGAACAACTCAGCTTATGTTTTCGTTAAATCCGTCCGTTAAGAGCATACAAGTAGCAATTTTCCGTCAAATCGCATAACTCCTCGGCTTTGACCGTTTCAACTCTTGGCTCCCCCGCTGTGCTCTGGGCGACTTGCTAGGTACGTGGGGTCAGGCGCCTGGCTATATAAATGGATTCTAATGGAAGCGCATATAAATCGAATATAACCAAAGCGACCACGATTTTACTGATGCAAAATAAAAATCACGTTTTACAGTCAATAGTCCAAAATGGTGCTGCTTAATTTCAGCTTGTGTACATATCTCCTCCCTGAGTTCCTAATCGATTTTCAAAAACTCTACACTAATCGATAGATCTCGATCTTCATTTTTTACGTCAACTATTTGTCGTAAAAAATAGTTTTAAAGTTGTGGCTAAAGTTAGCCTTGACGTAAAGTATTTTACGTTCAAAATTTGACTTGCCGCGGTAGATTTTGAATATGACCGTAGTTTTCGCCAGCTCTAGACAAAACTCAAGACATTTGGACACTTCTCTGTTCTGGTTTGAAATGAAGGGTAAGTCCCTTCAGATTAAAATTAATTACTTGATGAGAACATATCAGCCATGAAATGCCTTAGTATAATAAAAATATTACTAGATCAAGAATTGATGACCCTGTATGGACTGGGTAGCGATAGCGAATTCATCATGCTTCGAAACCTGGCACAACAAGAACGATCTCAAATCAGACAACGATTTCGAGTCAAGAAATGGTATTTAGATGGTATAAATGTTGAAATTTTTTGTGAACATTTCAGTTATTGAATTCACACTTAATTGTAGATTGTCTGAATATTGAGTAAGACTATCGATTCAAGAGCAAGGAAGATTTAGAACTGACCTTTAAATCACCCGGAATACCAGGAATCACCGTTGGCTCGATCACCCGAGATTAAGATCTATTGGAGAGGTATATGTATAAATCAAAAACAGTAAACACATTTCTAACTTACATATGCTTATAGGCAATATGGAAGAAGGGCGATCCAGTAAAAATATTTAGGGTTTATTGATGGAACAGCCAGACCAATTTGCAGACCCAAATACCAACAGAAAAAGTATTATAGTGGTCATAAGAGGCAGCATTGTGTTAAGTATTAATCTATAGTATGTCCGAATGGATTGATAACCCGATTAGATGGACCTTATCAGGGGGCAAGGCACGATATGTTCATGCTGAATCACTCTCATCTTATTCAAGATGTTCAACAAGTTGTGACTCTGCCCAATGGAAAAAATTTTGTCTTGCATGGAGATTCTGGATATTCAAACACCAAATATCTTATGTCCCCTTTCAGGAACTAGTTCATTTTTTTTCCAATTGCATATCAAAACTAAATGTTGATTTTCATTTTAGAGACGCTAGAACTACTCGAGATAAAACGTTCAATGCAGTAATGAGTTCAAAAAGAGTCTCTGTAGAATGGGAATTTGCATGTGTTATCAAAAAATTCGCATACGTGGATTTCAAGAATAACTAACAGCTCCTGCTTCAGTATTTGAAGAAACAATACATTGTAGCAACTTTACTCACCAACTGCCTAACTTGTCTGTACGGAAACGAAACTTCTGAGTATTTTGATTTGTCTCCACCTTCACTAGTTGAATATTTGTATGTTTAGAGTAAAATTTACAAATTAATTATTACTTAATGAAATTAAAGAACTTTATTAAGGATATCATGTGTCCTTATTTGTATTAACCAATTTGAGGATGTCAAGCATCTTGTCCTTCTCTGCACGTTCTTTCAATGCAAGCTCATGCTTGCGCTCAGCTTCAGCCCTTTCAAATAGTAAACGGTCTTTTTACAGTTGTGGTCTACCTTCTTCTAATGTTAATTTTCGCGCTTTCAACCGATTTTCTTCCTCCAGCTGTTTCATCTTGCACTCTAATTTTGCCTTTTTTTGAGCTATCATATCCTTTGCAAGGTCAGATGAAGTCATCGCACGTGGGCCTCTGGAATGCGTTGGCTTCTCCGCCAGTGAGTCAGTATCCCCGGTTGCCATTTCCGAAGCTTGCCTTCTTGCTGAATCGGCGGCTTCCTTTTCAGTCATTAGTTGTGTTTTTGGGCGACCACGTTTTTCTCTTACCTTTATAGGTACCGATGATGCTGACGTCGATGCAGATACCTGTAATGGCAAAGGTTCATCCTTGTCACCATTACACTCCAAATTCAGATGTTCTACTTCATTGTCTTGACAGGTCTCCAAATCTACAAGTTCAACGTCGTCTACCTGTGATAAACTAATGTTATAGAAAAACAATTCTTATTTGATTTTAAAAGGTATATTACAGACCTCACTAATTTCCATAGAATTTTTTACTATTACTATAATTTCATCTTGCATTACAGTTCACTCATGTTTGCCTTTCTTCTTAGGTACCAAAACTTTTAAAACAATTTTTCCACTAACACGTGATTCCTCCAAATATGGTTGCGCCAAGTCAAAGATGAGCTGGAGAAGTTGTTTGATCTCACCATAGTTTTTCTCAGTTCCACCCCTAAAAAATTCACAATTTCATCTGGATAGGTTCACAATCTGAGATTTAATCTAAAAATTCATACCTTCCAGTCTTAGCGAGGTTTTATAGAAAAACAATTCTTATTTGATTTTAAAAGGTATATTTCAGACCTCACTAATTTCCATAGAATTTTTTACTATTACTCTAATTTCATCTTGCATTACAGTTCACTCATGTTTGCCTTTCTTCTTAGGTACTAAAACTTTCAAAACAATTTTGCTACTAACACGTGATTCCTCCAAATATGGTTGCGCCAAGTCAAAGATGAGCTGGAGAAGTTGTTCGATCTCACCATAGATTTTCTCAGTTCCACCCCTAAAAAATTCACAATTTCATCTGGATAGGTTCACAATCTGAGATTTAATCTAAAAATTCATACCTTCCAGTCTTAGCGAGGTCGTTGTTACAAAAATCCTCTAGCAGCAGCTAGAGGTGCTCTTTAACTGTTCTGTCTGTGGTATCCGCATTGGTTTCCAGGTTGAATTGATTGGATATGGCAATCCAGCCTGCTTTTCCCGTCATCCGCGGTTCATTGGCATGAACCATCCTGATGAGCCTCAGGTCATGGCTCAAATTGAACCTAAATGGTGGTTTACGGTTCTGCAACAAAAATGATTGACTGAGATGAATTAGTCTTCATATTAGTTTATCATTAAGACGTAAGTTACCTGAGAAATTGGCTTCGTTTTTGATTTGTTGATTGGTTCCGATTTTCTTGGCCTTGGCATGTCGATGCTTAGAATATCCAAAACTCAAGACTTGGATGAGTACTGGTGGTGGAATTGGATAGACTTGAGTTTAACAGGTCGCAGTAGATATACATAGAGGGTCGAATAGCATTGAGTAGAGAAATGTGTCAGCTGACCGCATCAAGAACGGAACTAGATTTTTCCGCCGTTGGCGGAGGAAGGTCAAGGTCAAAAAGTAGTGACGCGTCTAAGCCAAACCTAGTTCCTTTGAAGTTTTGACGTAATTTTTTTCACGTCAAGCATTTTTAATTTAATTTACTTCAAATCGGCGAAATTACGTAAAAAATGAATTAAATTACTTCAAATTTTATGGCATTTGACCTTGACGTAAAAAAATGAAGTAAAAAAATGACGTAAACTTAATTAATTCGATTTTGCCACAACGATCTTTTAAATATCAAAATATGTTAAAAGCTTTTAAATTTCCATTAGTCCTCACGTCAAAGCCGCAGTATTGATTTTCGTACGTTATTGCTCATAGAAGTGAACTTAAGCGAAACTTAGAAAAATCCGCAACTATTCCCAATTGTATGCAAATAAAAGTAAATTATTTTTTACTTACACCTTAATTCGTTTCCTCATTTGCCCATGGTATTTAAATAGTGGTAACCCAAATAGGAATCAATTCACGACAAAATATGCCTAAGATTAATTATTCTTCGAAGTTTGGGGCATAAATACCAAAAAAGTACCCACGTACGTTTATTCTAGCCGATACAAATGCACTAGCTAATATTGACAAATTCAATAAGAAATTTTTAGTACGCTAGGAAGGTACAATTTGTCTAAAGTTCTGGGTGATGCAGAAGATAAGATAAATGTATCTATTGCAATGTAACCCTTTGAAAGCTAAAATACGAATTGTTATTGAACATTTTAATATTTAACAAATCTTGGAAACCATTATAAGAAAAGTAAACAAATGTCTATTTGGAGATAAGATGCTATGCTTTTAGTAGAATTCAAGTATATGCGACATTTCATATTTGGCATATGAATCATTTTTATTCAAAATGCTCTACTGACAAGACCACGCAGAATTCATTACTTGAAATTAAATACACTTAATAAATCAGAACGAAAGCAAGCCTAGCCTAACGTTCACATTAATGCCTTGATTTTGTCTAGTTCAAAATACTAATACTATGTAGATTGAATTATACTTTGTTTCATTTTCAATAATTGCTTAGAACAGCAAGTCAAGTAATCCATGTCGGCATCTTTTTTTTATTTTTCCTATGCCGACGGGACGCCGATCGATTAAATATATAATAGAATCTTGAAATTTCACCGCAGCCTAATAGCCACACAATTGGAAGCAACGCTAAAGGGAAATGACAATGAATTTGGCAATTAATAAAAGCGAAATGGGTTAATTTCAATTGGTATCTTCTTAATAAGAAGAAAAATTAAATCAAATGATATTTCTTTTAGTCGATATGAGAACAGGAAGTGTCGGCTTGATTACTTATTGCTTTGACAGCCACACTCGCCTCCTGTATCAATCAAGATTTGATAATCCATTTAAGTATTTAAAGTCAAAGCCATCTAAATAATCACAATCTCTTTCTTTATTTTGAAATCTACATAATGTGGTCTCTCGGAATTTTTTTACTGGTGGTGGGGTCCTGTATTGCTTTGGGCAACGCAAACGTAATTTGAATATAAATTTTAAAATTGTGCAAACTCTATATTTATAAATTTGCAACTTTTGTAGAGATCAGATGACCGCGAAGAAAGGAGTAGTGTAATGCAAACCGTTGGTCGGTAACGATATTTTCTTAATACTTAGAAGTCAAAATATAGCATTTTATAAACATTACTTTTCAGAGGGAATTACTAGAGGTTTAGGAGATTCATTTCTTGGAGGTTCAATTGCCTCTGCATGCCAGCAGTTGGGATTTACGCAAAGAGACAAACGAGCTTTGTTTGATTCATTCAGTAAATGCAAACTACAATTTAATATCGTATTTTATCATTCAATTATACTTTTTTTAATTCATCATGCATTTATCTAGTCCCTGATTTTGTGGCCAAAGGTGTTGGTGAATTTAATGACAAATTTTTCTCTCATGGTTTGACTGAGTACGGATGTGGAGTTCAAGGTTGGCATAAATCAAAGACAACTGTCAATTTCCTAACCCAACAAGAACCCGAATTTCGCTTCGTCATTGACCCACCAATCATTACTTATGTTAACTAAAAAATTTGTCAGATCAAATCCATAATTGATTTTATTCAAGCGTTGCAAATAAATTTGAGGGAAATATAAAATCGTAGAAAATTGTACAGTATTAAAAAATTATAAATATGTAGTTCAATAGTACTACATCTAATTTCAACCAGCTATAACTTATTGTTATCCAACACTCGGAAATTTTAAGTAAAAGCATATTATCCTAACTTTTAGTATATTCGTGATTGTCAACAATGATTAGTTTATATGAGTAAAAATTAGAAAAATATAATAAATACAAGCCGAAATGTCCCGGTCCCGGTATAGTATCCCGGTATATGTGAGGATTAAAAGTTAAAATTTAGACAAGAGAAATTCCTTCAGCCTTGTAGGCCACGCCGACTTCTTGAGTTTCCACTTCTTTCCAAAACGGGACTCGAATACAGATTTGGTAAACGAGTACAGTTCCAATTCCAAGGAGAAAACACAAAATAGCGTTTACAAAACTCAAGCTCACCGGATAGAAGAAAAGTCCGCCAAACTGAACTATGACAATCTACGGGAGCGAGGATGTTAGAGTAAAATACGGAGGATACGGTCTTTGAATATTTTTACTTGACAAATGGCGCAGGAAATCCAAATCCAAAGAAATGATTGCTTGAACGCTAGGCCACTGAACACATTGCTTTCTCCAAGTCCTTTCCTGGAATTGAAAGCGTTGAACAGAGTCATCCAAATGATTGAATCGAAAACGAGTGAAGGCTCGCCATCTGTGAATAAATAAAAAAGTGAGTTACAATTTTTAAAATTTAATAATAATAATAACTTCACTTTACAGTCTGCATTGAAAGCAAGTACGATGACAATAATGCTTTGGTATATGATTTGAAACAAAATATTTTTTAAAATATGTCGAGGGAAAAGAGTAGCTGATGCTGAACTCTTGGATGGCTTGGAATTCTCGACGTCATCACTGTACACGAGTCCAAGAATGAGAAAGACATCGACAGTGTAAATCCAAAGGGTTTGTGGGGCCTGAAAGAGTTTAATAACACAATTTTAGATACCATTGCCAATAATGATATGATTATGCCTGGTATTGTTTCTTTACACTAAAAGCTGATGAGACCATGACCGTTAAGATGAATTTTACAACACAAAGTGCAATTAGACCAGGAAGCCGAAGTTGGAAAATGGAATAAATGATCAAATAAATTGCAAGCCTTTCAGTGAACAACTTTTCCAATGGTTTTTTCGACTTATCAGAACTTGGCTGCGGTATGTAGACATCCGCGCTTTCTAATGCATCTTTCGTTGCAAGCGCCTGCGCAGATCCCTGAAATTTTAGCAGCTTCTTGTATTACAATCATTTCTGACCGACTGAATGGCTGACCGAGTATAAATTTACCAATATAATTCCAACATGTGCAGTTCTCAATGCTTGGATATCAGACTGAAGTCCAATGGCCAAGTATCCAACAGTTTCGCCAGAATTTTTCATTGACTCGACAACGTTAGATTTTGGGTTTGACGATGAGTTAAAATATATTCGGTCATTACTGTTCATCCCACATTCGTTAAGAATTGAATCATGCAACTTCTCAGGTCTTGTGGCTTCAACAAGAATTTTAACTCGAATTCTTTGACGACCTAAATTTTGAATTGCTGAAAGATTTCCGTCAATTAATTTTATTAGTCCAACGCATCCTTCGTCAATGAGAAGAACAGTAACGGATGGAATTTTGGATTGAACACCAATATTCTTCAGCAGAATTCCATCATCTCTGGCTTTCTAAAATTTTTAGTTTTATACTTTTTTGTCTTATGATTTTGAGTTAAATACTTACTCTTAGATTTCTTATTTGTGAAAAAATCACGGCTGGAGGAATAATTTCAGGAAGAGTCCATACGATGAGATAAATTCCTGTAGCCATGAAAGAAACAAATCTCTGCAGATGTGCCATGCTCCATACTTCCTTTTGAATTGCATATTTCTCAACACAAAATCTTAGGAAAAGTAATGCTGTTGTTACAGTGGCGAATATTAAGGCTGCAGAACAAAAAAGTAGAAGAATTAGAATTAGATTTACCCGTCATATAATTATATCACAAAATAAAAACTGACCGCATTTAATAGCAAGGCGATAAAATGTGTACAGTTGTTCATCCAAAGCTGAATTCGGCTTTTGACTTGAAATTAATGTAGGGTTTACAGTTTTAGCTGCACGAGTATTCTCGCCTACGGCAAGTACCAGCATTTTTTCTTGACCTTTGTAAAATTCACCTGAAACATGAAAAGTGTCATAGCAAAATTATCATACATTCTGATAAAAATAGATTACCCGCGAATAAGCGTGGGTCTTCCGTTTCTATTCCAGCCAATAGAATTCCATCTCCAGAAATAATGCTTCCCGATTGGTTAAGTTGGCAGATATCGCCAACGACCAATTCCGATAGAGGGAGCTCTTTTATGTCGACTCCATTTCTTGTCACAGCCACGCCTATTGCTGTCTTGTACCCCAACAAAACTTTTGCAGAATTTTTAATTGCAATCAGATTGGATTTTCTAACCAAGAGCAGACACGTAAGCCAATAGGCAACCGGGTCAATGAGGTAAAATAACCACATCCAAAGCATAATTCCTCCATCACCAAATTCGTCCTCATAAGAGGAGGTAAAATGGAATAGAATGCCGAAGACAATGGCCAAAATAGCTGGAGTAATTCTGATGTAAAATGCAATTCGATTGATGACCAAATCCCTTTGACCCCATGCCCTCCATAGAAGAGAACAACATCCAGGTATTTGTGACTGCGTCTCGCTATGCCCCATCTTAGTACCTGCATTTGTATTTTCTCCGTATATCTGTCGGTTGCGTGAAACAGAAGCGTCGTCAGCTAACCCATGAGTAGATGAAGTATTCAACTCAGCGCAAAGGCCATCAATTCCACCAATTTTATTCAATTTCTCTCTAAATGAACTCAAATCTGCGTCCGTGTCCATAAGAGCCCTTAATTCACTTACACTTGAACTTGTGATCGTTTGATGACCCATATTGAAATTAATATTAAACTTAAAATTTCTTAATTAAAAGAAGACTGGACACAAAAAGAGGGTTTGGCACAAATAGCACAGTGCAAGTCAAGTCGCACTGAAAGGGTAAAGAATTTCTGGACTAGCTAGACTAGGCAGACAGACACTGGAGACTGGACAAGTTTTTTGCTCATAAATTTCTATCGATTATTTTTAACATGTTTAGTAGTGCACGCACAGCTCATCCCGGCATAGCCAATGCTATTGCAAGCAATGCAATGTGGGTGAATATAATTTTACGTACACTTACCTATACCCTATGTATTATCCTTATTACATTGATTACAGAAAGAAAATTGACTATTAGGGCATCGTAGCCACAAACAACAAGTAATTACAACACAACCCAGATTAAAATTATAATTTTAATTATATAGGATGCCACAAAAATTGTAATGTCTAAAATATCAAAGCAAATTGAAATAAAATGTAAGCGATTAAGCTTTGTATGAAAATGTTCGTTTAAATAAAATTTTGTGAGATTTAATTTAACTACAATCAAACATTTCGTGTATAAACTAATATATGTGATGAATCATACCTTAAATGCACTCTACTGATTTGGTTGATCTTAACTTTATTTCTTATGTAATATTTTGATCTTGGTACTTGGTTTAAATTTTAAGCTTGGAATTGGGATATTGTAAGTAAAATATTCTTGGCTTGGATCTAACTTAATCTATCATCACATGCATTGCCTGCCTGTGGTTTAGTCCATCCTGTGAGGGAAAACCCGATCTAAATTCGGTTGTCCATATAAACTTGAACTGACCTTCATACATGTCGTGGATTTCAAAGTCAACGTCTGTTTCTTCTCATATTCTTAAGAATTTGTTGCAACAACAAATATTAATATCAACCTCTGCAAAATCAGGACGATTTTTTTTGTCTTCATCATCGTCTTTGCCTTCGCCGAGGAAACAACTGCCACTGCGTCAATTTCAAAGAGTAAGGTTAAGCCTTAAAGCAATAAATTAATTAAATACGTTGTAATTAATAACTTTGATTAAATTTTATTTTGTAGAAAATGTCGAGTGAAGTTGACAAAGCCAAAGATGCCGCGGCTGCAGGTGGAAAGCAAGGAGGAGAAACAATTTTTAGTAAAATAATTAACAAGACGATTCCAGCCAAAATTATTTTTGAGGATGATTTGTGTTTGGCATTTCATGACGTAAATCCTGTCGCTCCAACTCATTTTCTTGTCATCCCCAAAAAACGTATCCCAATGTTGAGTGCTGTTGAGGATGGAGATTCTCAGGTAAAGAAAAACAATGAAAAAATTAAATCAACTAATAAAAGTTCAATAAATCAATAATAATTAAACTTTTAGCTCTTGGGTCATCTCTTATTGACCGCAAAAAAAGCCGCAGATAAATTGGGACTTGAAAATGGATACAGAGTTGGTAAGGAAGACTCTTGAAAAAATTAATATATCAATTTTTACACTTATTTCTCACTAGCTTTCTAGCTTGGAAAAATAAAACAATTTTACTAATTTATTTTAGTCATCAATAATGGCTTGGACGGAGCCCAGTCTGTGTATCATCTGCATCTTCATGTCATGGGAGGGTGAGAGATTTCAGATCAGAATAATTTTGTTTTTGACACACACAGGGTTCATATACTAATTTAATTATTTTATTTTGCCAACTTAGGAGACAAATGCAATGGCCTCCTGGCTAAGTTTTGTGATTGAAAGTTTAGATGAAAGATGACTCGATAGGATTCTTATCCAAATTCGTCATTGTCGTCTTTTCCAACTCTACCACTCGGAATTATTAAAATTGAATCAATCGAAGTAGCAATCCAACTATCGTTCGAACGTATGAGATCAAATTAGATGCTCAAATAATTATAATTGGTAAGGTACTAACACATATTGTACATTTGAATTTGGATTTAATAAAATTTACTCCTGATAACTAAATCATTTTTTATTGAGCACATCATTTTGAGGAATTTTTAACTAATTAACTGCAAGACTATTACAGATAAAGAACTTACAAAGTTACATACTATAAAACATTTAAACTGGAAGAGAATGAAATTATCAAATTCTGTAAAATCAAATGTCAAAATCAAAATATGGATTAGAGGCTAATCACTCATGTGTTTTGTCCGATCTACGCATGCGTAGTCTATTCTGTGCCATGCCAGTTTGTGTGTCTGGTTCGTGTCTGCAGGGCACTGTAGGCTGTAATTAATCTCATCACCCAAATTCCATGAGTTTGGCTTTTTGGCTATATTATATCAGAATTTCATTTAAACTGGAAGAGAATGAAATTATCAAATTCTGTAAAATCAAATGTCAAAATCAAAATATGGATTAGAGGCTAATCACTCATGTGTTTTGTCCGATCTACGCATGCATCAGTCTACGCATGCGTAGTCTATTCTATGCCATGCCAGTTTGTGTGTCTGGTTCGTGTCTGCAGACTGTAGACTGTAATTAATCTCATCACCCAAATTCCATGAGTTTGGCTTTTTGGCTATATTATATCAGAATTTAACATGAGCTGAGCACAGGATCTAGATAAAATTGTTAAGAGTTAAAGTATTAAACATGTTGGTATACACAATGATTTATGTCCGATGTCAAACAGTGAAGCAATGTTGCTTTTCACCTCAGTCACATATTAAATTAGGATTAATCTCACTTATCCAGTTTTTGTTCTACAGACGGACTAACCTGTCTGTAACGTTATTCAATTCAGTCACACAATTGATTCAGCTACACAAACCTCTAGCAAAATCTGACGGACTTGCAGCAGTTGGTTTTCCTCGACTCTTAACAAAATGGGGAAATTAGCATTGATACTTCTTATTTTGCCATTGTATGCTCAGTTCGTGCTATCCCTTAAGGGTAAATCCCTGCGTCCTGGAGACACTGTTGCATTTATTTCACCAGGTAACTAAAAATAGTAGTTGCGTTTTTCTTGATTTGTTTTAACTTGATTTACAGCAAGTAGCGTACAATTAGCCGCCGAGAACATTGAAGAGTACAAGGAAAATGTTACAAGGGCAATGGGAGCTTTCGGGCTTAACGTTGTATTTTCACCTAATGCTTTCGCCCATGGTCCTAGCGGATTGGCTGGGACTGACGCACAACGAGCTGGAGATTTAATGTGGGCATTTCAAAATCTCGTCGTTGATGGAATCATTGCTAATAGAGGAGGTTGGGGTTGTATGCGTATCATTGATATGGTAATAATTTTTAATGATAAATGGTACATAATTTATGATTTAACTAATGAATATTTTGGTATTTGTTTCAGCTTGATTATGAAGTGATTCAAAGGAATCCAAAGATAATCATGGGCTTCTCTGACCTGACTTCTTGTTTATTGGCCATTACAGCTAAAACTTATTTGGTCACATTCCATGGCCCTGTAGGCACGGACAAATGGGACAACTTTAATTCTGTATATATGGAAAAAGTTCTTATCAGCGGAGAGAAAGACACGGTATTTTCAAATCCTCCTACAATTGGGTTGGAGACTCTGACGATTGTTCCAGGGAAAGCTAGAGGGCGACTGATTGGCGGCACGCTGACTATAATTGTTGCCATGTTAGAATCTGGTTACCTCCCAGCATTCGATGAACCCTACATTCTATTCCTTGAAGATACCCATGAAAATACTT
The DNA here is from genome assembly GCA_009869925.1 of Thalassaphorura encarpata. Lineage (NCBI taxonomy): Eukaryota > Metazoa > Arthropoda > Collembola > Poduromorpha > Onychiuridae > Thalassaphorura > Thalassaphorura encarpata. Next base: position 427 of record WJEZ01002186.1, on the reverse strand, counting down.
ACAAACTTGACCGTATGTTTACGACTCTTCATTTGGCTGGAATTTTTAAAAATGCTCAAGGGCTCGTCTGGGGTACTTGCATGGAATGTCCGCCAGATCGTCCCGGTCATTGGACATTGGTGGAACTGATTCAGCAGAAATGGGGGCCATTGACAGGGGTTCCTAGTTACATGGGAGCAATGATTGGTCACTTTGGGCAACAGTTTACCTTACCGATTGGAGTTCAAGTAGAAATGAATTCTGTTAATGGAACGATTACATTATTAGAAGCAGGGGTTATAACTAATACTACAAAATGAACAATTACCTATCAATTTCAAAGTTTCCGTACATGAGCATTTTTCTTGACTATTAATGGAGTAATTTGTTAGTACTTGTGACAGTTTTAATTAATAAAGCTAAAATCTGAGCTCATATTTCTAGTTAA
>WJEZ01002185.1:0-14301 GCA_009869925.1 Thalassaphorura encarpata | reverse complement strand
AGTGGAAGAAAGTGTGGAGAAAGTGTAGAGAGGCGTGAGATGAAAAAGCAATAGAAAGGTGAATGGAGGTGATCTGTCTCTTGGGCCACATTTCAACAGATGAGGGAAAATACGACAAGGAGGTCCAAGTCTAAAACTACGGTGTCTTAGACTCAATTCGAAAACTTGTTCATTCAGAAATGGACCAAAGAGAAAACGATTCCATTGAGATTCCCAATTTGTGTCCCACTGAGACTGAGATGACAGCGACCAAAATTCACAAATTCGATTTACCCTATGATGACGTACATGAATTCAGTTTTAACATAAATCTGAAATAATTTAAAGTTTTGCTAAGGTTTCTTATATTTTACACTTTGCAAAGAAATGAACGTACATAAGTGGCAAGTCGTGCTTCACTTCAACTCAACATCAAATTAACTTTCACTCTTTTCGTTGGAATGTGCATTTTTATTGAGGATTTTAGTTAATAAAATGTTTATTTTTGAAAATAATGGAATGAACTCTACTCCAGTCAGTCCCATTTTCATTGAGCAATCAAATAGAATTCTGATTCCAAAGAGATTTTTGTGTTGCAATTAAATTGTACTGGATACTTTACCTTGCATCTTAACTTTAACCCTTCAAGTGAATTTTTCTATTACATTGCATCGTGAATGTAAAATTGTGAGGATCAATTCAGTTTACGTTCAGGCTACACAGGCACAGCAGAGCACGTCTTTCCTTTTTTATCCTTCCTTCCTGTAAATTACCTTGTTTTATTTTATGTGAGGAAGAAAGAGATGACACATTTGAAAATTTACGATTTTCTTACGCGTTTCTTTTTCCACTGCACGTTGCATTGCATTGCATTGGATTGAAAGTCGAGAGGCATGGCTGGGTTAGACCTAGGCCTTGCTTTGCCTTCAGTTTAAGTTTTAGTATCCATTTCAAAAAGGCCTTTCACGGAATTGGCCTTTGGCTTTATTTGGCTTTCACTTTTGGGTGAAATCCTCCATTTCAATTTCATTCTAAAGCAAATTTATTTGTTTTGAATGACCCAATTTCAATTTCCTGACGTATGGCCTGGGACATTTGACCTTAATTCTGAAAGTGTCAATTAATCTGCATTTCCTGCACTACACGTAAGTTGCTTACGTCATGGTTTTTATGCCTTGCCTTGTTCAAAAAAGTTCCCCACCCACGAGTCTGTCTAGGAAAGAAAAAAAACAAATAGAAACTGTCATCAATTCAAGTGTACTGTAGCTGTGCAGTGTAGCAGGATTTGGATTTGAAGAAAATGTCATTATTATTATTGGTTGAGACTCAAATCCGTTTTTTCTAGCTAAAACCGGCTACGCTAAAGAGAAGAAATGAAATAAAAACAGGGAGTAAAGTAAGAGTACAAGTCCAAATGGCAAATGACATGTTTCTTTTTGTTTAAGACTTTTAAATCCAAAGAAATGTGAAATTATGATGGTTTCGTAAGTGTAATGGATGTTGAGTGGGTTGAGCCTTCATTTTATTTCATTAGGTGATTAGGGTTGATGGCATTTCTCACCCAATCATTGCAATTCTTTTCCTAAGCTAATCTTTAATACAGACTCAGTTGACATGGTTCTCCTCTTTTTCTTACCACTTTCAAGATTGTTTTTAACACGCTAGCTAACACGAGTAGCCTTTCTCAATAGAACAATAGAATTTCTTCATGTGTGGGGATTAAGAATCCAAAAAAATTGACACAGCCGGCAAAAAAATGAGGCCAAGAAAAAAATCTTGCAAAAATACAAAGTTTCTTTCATATTTTTACCATGCACAAGGAAAATGTACGTACTTCCGTTTTTTATTTTAATTTTTAAAACATCCGGTTCTACTCCTGGGAAAGAGGGCCTTACCTACGTAAGCATTTGATTAAATTATTCAAATGTTGACATGACATGACATGGAAAATGCAGGGACGGATACAAAAGTTGTGCTTTTCATCGAATTCACGATCCACAAATTAATTATTTATTCTTCGCCGCTGTGCTGCTGTCTTGAAGAAAATTGGAACTGCTTTTGTTTCATTTCTTAAGTTTTAATTTACATGGGGCAGAACAGAACAGGAGACGCGGTGCAAAATTTGATGTTGGTTCAAGGCATACCCGGTAATACCCGCATATTGCATTAGAACGCCTACGCTACTTCCTCTGTGCTTTTCCTTTGGTTTTTCTTTCAACAAGTTTCTCTCAAAACATAAATTCAAACCATAGTGTCGTGTACTTAATTACTACGTTCATTATATATGAGTGGAAAATTTAAAAGGGTAAATGGTTCAAGATTTTATCTACGACGGAAAATGAAGTTCACAGGTCATTCATGACCCAATTTTTCCATCCATTTACTACTACTATCCACTGACCGCTTTAGTTAAATAAATATGTACGTAGTACATGTAACGTAAATCCATTTGCTTTCATCAATTCCAGTCAATTCCATTGGGATTTGATCACTTTCAACGAATCCTTATGCATAGTACGTAAATATCACATCAAAACATTTGCCCCTTAGTAGATTCTTCATATGTGCTGAGGGTTGAGGTCAGACGATGAGGTTAGGATTCGTCCAATTTCAATTTGAAAACTTTCACCAACATTCCTAACATACGGAGTGATCAATCATCAATTTTACGAACCAATGCCTCCTTCATCCAATTACGAAACAAACTGACGTACGAGTACACGTACGCGTACGTGCATTCTCAATTCATACGTTATACTACATGGGTTTTACATTATCCTATTAAACGATATGCTGTGCGATACCTTAGTCTGTTTTGTTTTTTCTAAAAAAGTTTTGACCCCTGTCTGTCACTTACTAACGCCCACCCACACTTACTTTAAATTTTTCAGACATTCATAAAAAATATTTGCAATTTTATGCAGATTTTTTTTTGATAAGTCGAAATCAGATAAAACTATATGTCCTATGAGAAAAATCAATGCTAATAGTACCCGTATTAATCCATGTTAACCCTAGGAGTCAGCCCACGTTATGGTCACATAAAATTTGGAATGAAACAGTTGTATAGAATTTAGATCAAAAGATCAGACCGCAAATGAGATACGATACGTGACGATGCATTTAATTAGTAAAGAAATGCATTGCACTCGAATTATTTCCATCTGGGTGTTCAAATGGTTAATAATTGGAGAATAACTCATTAAAAATAAAATTGAATGATTCAGACTTAGAGTCCAGTTCAAAAAGTGGTTAATTATAGTGGTTATTTAGCCATGGTACTGATCAAATTGAATCATGGCCATGGCTAAGGCTAATGCCTTAAGCCTTAATGAATTCATTCTTGCATCAAAATTTACAGTACATCGCATGTATTAATTATACTCAAATCTTTGTTCTCCAGGATCTATAGTTAATAAGTCCTTCTAAAAAATTCTGATGTAGTATGTACAGGTTGGATTTTCCATGTCATTTTCATAGAGACAACTAGCATAATGTGGTAAGCCCGGAAAATAACCTAAAATAGGTGTAAGGTATGCATAAATACAAATTGTGTTTTGTGATGGGAATTGAGAATTGAGAATTGAGTGCTTAGCATTCATGACGAGAAAATAAATCAAATCCCCATGCACACGCCTATGCCTGTTGACAAAATGAAAAGAAAATGAACAAGTTTTGAAAATTGATGAGATTGAAGTAAGAATATTTTTCATTTTCATTCTTCTTGCGTCCATCGTCCAATATTTGTTCATCCAATCCAATTATAAAAGTTTCAAATTCAAATATTGAAGAAAAACTAAAACAATACAGTCTATGGGGAAAATAAGACTCATCAATTTTGATTCTTGTTCTCTTTCCATTGGATTTGATTTTTGTGGTTTGAATACAAATGAAAATTTTTAATTGGAATATGAGTTGAGTACCACCCACCTAGCTCATTTACTTTCATTGCCTTCCTTTTGCTCTGAAACAGGTGGTTTTCATTTACACTACACATCCTAGTATATAAAAGTTGGTTTTGCCTTGGCAAAAAAGAACAAGATCACTTTATGCAAAAATCCATGCATCCATGCATAATGGATGAGGAGAGAGAAAAAATTGAAATTGAGACTGTCCAAGACAAAGACCATGCATGTCCCCATGATTCTTTCTCTTTTGTCTTGAAATAACTTTTTTCTATCCACTCCGACTGCACTGGAGTCACAAACCACAAATCAAATCCCAGTACTAATTTGGACGTGCTGTGCTCTTATGCTTTAAGATTATTCAGTCCATTCAATTTTGGATCTTGAATTTATGCAGAGACGAGATGCACGCACAGATATGGATTTGAATATTGAATGCAGTAATGTGGGGAATCCCATCTAGGCTATTTCTGATGACTTACCGTACTTTCTTGGTGCTGGGAAATTCACTGACAAGGGAAAGCTTATTTCCAGGACTTATGACTTATTTCTAGAACCATAAGAGAAATAACGTTTTCAGGATTAGGCTAGGACCGATTTCTCCAGAAATGCAATGCAAAGTAGTGAGTACATATGATAAGAAATGACCGAAATGATAGTAGTTCAGAAATTGAATTTTTCTTGGAACTTGTTTTTAGTTCTAAATTATGAAGAAAAATGGGCCAAATCTACTGTATCACGTGGCATAAACCTCTAAGGATTTGTCCACATAATTTCGTCTTACAAAAAATCGGAATCTGGGGCCTGAATTTGGAATTAGAATTTAGAAACCGGTGTCCAAGTCAAAGTCAAATCTGAATCTGAAATTGAGTGCGGTTCAACCCTTGTTAACTGTAATTATTTATGTGGAACATCAAAAGCCTAACAAAAGCGAAGAGAGAATCCTGTGGTACTATAGGATTCTGGATGATTCCCAATTTGGCTATAAAAGATTGATAGGCCATCGTCGTATCTGGTTCATTCTCATTTCATTTTGATTATTCTCTTAACGAAAGCGAAGAGAGAATCCTGTGGTACTATAGGATTCTGGATGATTCCCAATTTGGCTATAAAAGATTGATAGGCCATCGTCGTATCTGGTTCATTCTCATTTCATTTTGATTATTCTCTTTGACTGTTTCACTCAATCCTTCGATGCAGAAGGAGCAGAATGAGCCAGGGGAACATTAGCTCGTTTCTTTTTATTCCTGATGAATTGGCAAAAATGAGGAAGCTATGCTATGGTATGGGGATGGGTCCAGCTGGAATTCTTCTGTACTTATGCTGAACCTGGACATGGACGTGGACGTGGGAAATGGGAAATGGGGATGACGTGTTGGATTTGGACTTGGACACAACTACCAAAGCGAGTGGGCGCAAGGTGCTAGCTACGTATGAGGCAAGGGAAGACAAGACAAAGAGAATACCCGGGTAGGGGTAAAAGTCCCGGCTAGTGTGGTCTGTCTCTATAAAGTTGAGAGGAGAAGCAACAGGCCCACTCATACTTTACTTTACTTTTGGGGGAAACAAGCAAAGGCAAAGGCAAGGCAAGGCAAGGCGGGTCTGTTCATACGTTCCGACGCCACGCCACGTAAAACAAAGTTTGGCCAGGCTTGGAAGATTTGAGTCTATAAAATCCCCAACATTTTCAACTTGCTTTCTCTGTTTGTCACTCAACCCTTTCAAAATATCTGCATTCCTTCCTTCATTTGATTCCTAACAAGGGAAACTTGACCAGGTCCTTCAATTCAAACTAAATATCAAAACCTTCCCTGACTGTCAAGAATTCTCAAGAGTTTGAGTATTTATTCAAAAAAAGACTTAGCTACGATATTTTAAAAAAAAACTCATCAAGTGCAAGGAAGACGACAGACTAGGGATTCAGACGCTACACTCTACTACATCTAATTAGCCCAGGAAATTGTAAAGTAAGTCCTGCATTTCAGTTTTTTTACCGCCGCGTAATTAGGCATTTTCAGGAGGGACGAGAGATAGGAAATTAAATTACTGTACTAAGAGTAGAGAGAATCGAAAGCGACAATCGACCACCTGGTTTTTTAGGCATAGTCAGCCAATGAAACAAAATAATTTGAGGTTAATAACTTTTCAAAGGCTTTTGACCTATAAATTTTGGAAAACAAGTGTGTATCCACTATGAGATTTATAGTTTTACATTTACAAACCGTTAAGTTTTGGGACCACGAGTTGATTGGGCTTTGGAGCAAAATACTTTGGTCCCAATCACAGCAACGGGAACGCAACGGGAAAGGAAGGTAATAAGAGTTAATGGGATAGGATAGTAATTTTCCTGCACTCAACAAATTATGATTATGACATTTTAGGAGATAACATTTGTTTGATCCAATTATTTTTGGACAGGTTAGGCATGGCTTATGCGATGCAGACAGATTGTCCTCAATTATTGCCTTTTGCTGCTGCGTACGCCTTATACGTTGTTAGGTGTTTATCCCATTATTGCCATTTCTAATGTCAATTGCTATTGAACCACAAAAATTTAGCTATAGCTACCAAAATTAAGAAAAAATACGTAGAGGCAAATAGGACGTCTTTATTTTTATTTCTTTTTAAATACATCCAAAAGGTTGCGTGATTACAGATTGCGTAATTTCTTCCTTCTTTCAAAAAATAACCTGAACGGAACACATTGTCTACACTTTTGCAAAGTAAACGGACACGGACACGGACGGCGGTAAACTGACGATCAGATTTTATTTTAGTTTGGTCTGGTGAAAGAAGATAAGGTCCGGTCCGGTCCCAAATCTGAGAAACAAGAGCATAGCCACAGCTATTGTTTCTCAACTTTCCCCTTAAAGGAGACAGAACACGAAACTTAGGTAGGCTAGGGAGCTAAACTTTTTATCTGAGCAGCACGCAAAGCACAGGATAGGTAAAATGTTGTACGTACATGTACATGTTATTATCATTATCTTCACAGTCCAGTCCACACTACCCAGGTTGAAAACTTTGAAGGGTTGCTTGTTGAGAAGATAGAATAACGGCTAATTAGCCAATTTGTCATGGCTGGCCAAAATTATATGTAGTTACGAGGCTTAAGTCTTGCTCAATCCAAATTTAAAGACAAATCCAGCCTTAGTAGTTCATTGGGTTTTTCCTTTGTAAAGAAGTGAAGCGAGACTCTAAGAAAAGAAAAGAAGGTTTCTTGATTTATTGGACACTAAAACGGTAATTAAGTTTGAAGCTTCCGACGTGCCATGACGTGACGTGACGTTCGTGCTCGTCCTAGCAGAAGTGAAAGATTGAATCCAAGGTGTTTTTATGGAGGAATTAGTGCTGCTGCTGAGTCAGACAAAGTCTTGCACTTGCAGCTGTCAGCAGCCCGAGAGAGTCAAAGAAGTATCACTCTCAAAACTTTAGCCTTTGCTTTAACTTTATTTCAAACTTTTTTTTATTTTATTTTTGGATAGATGGACATGAGGGAAAACCCCTAAAAGATTTTAAGAGTATTTTATTTTCAACTTTTTCTCTTCTCCAATTCAATTTCTTGATAATAATGTTGACTTGGGGAATTCAAGACTTTAAAATTAGAAAATCCTTTGATGGTTAAAAAAAATTTTACAGTGAATTGCCAAATTCTTTTAAACGGAAAATTAAACTCTTGAAATACTCTCATAGCATGCATTTTCATTATGTTCTTGAATACAAAACTGTCAATGTCAAATACTGTCCTAAATTACGCATTAATTTCATTACAGATACTGTAATGCCATTCCGACATAAATTTTCCAAGTAATTGACAATTCACAATCCAGTTAATTCGTACAACAACACAGCATTTAAATCTGACATTTTGATATGATTTTCGATGTCCCAATAATTCTTTGAGTTTTAATGTCAGATTTTATTAGAATTACTTAAGTTTGGGTAGTACACGATACAAATGCTAAATCTCATTTAATATGTAAAGAATAGAGTTAGCGTGGGTGGTTGGTTGGTCAATTTAATGTGGAAAACTACTAAGCAAATATTTTCATTATGTTCTTGAATACAAAACTGTCAATGTCAAATACTGTCCTAAATTACGCATTAATGTCACTACAGATACTGTAATGCCATTCCGACATAAATTTTCCAAGTAATTGACAATTCACAATCCAGTTAATTCGTACAACAACACAGCGTTTAAATCTGACATTTTGATTTTATTTCCGATGTCCCAATAATTCTTTGAGTTTTAATGTCAGATTATTAGAATTACTTAAGTTTGGGTAGAACACGATACAAATGCAGAATCTCATTTAATATGTAAAGAATAGAGTTAGCGTGGGTGGTTGGTTGGTCAATTTAATGTGGAAAACTACTAAGCAAAGTGTTTAAATCATTCATTTGGCCAATGTTTGATTTGAATTTTCATCAAAGGTTCAGTGGTTATTCCTTGACCACTAGAAACAAATGCAAGTCTAATTACAAAGGAATGTGGTGAAAGCAAAAGCTAGGCGGTTTGAACTTGACTTGTATAATTTTATTCTTCGTGCGATTTCAATTCATTCTTCCTCGTTCAAAATTCTTTTCTAAAAAGTTTCCACTTCCTACTGAAATTAGTTTAGTTTTTGGAGGGATAATTGGTAGCAATGACCGCAGAATAGAATAAAGCAGAGGAAGCCAAAATCTACTAAGCTTCTTATCCCAAGTGAAACTGATACGTAGTTTCCGGCAGTCATGCACAATGCATAATTATAGGTTTTAATTAATTATAGATTGAGGCATCATCCCATCCCTGACTCTGTCTAATACAAGGAAATACGAATACTAGTATACAATAGTTCAATATATGAGTGGGCGAGGTTTGTTGTAGCACAGTCGAAAATTAGTCTAAAATTTTATCTGAGAATATGGAAAACTGCCAAATACATAAGAAATAAGCCACATTACGTCACAAATTGTTTTGTTTCCCCAAAACTGAAGATAGAAAAGCAAAGGGAAGGAAATGGATGGGTGTAATTAGCAATTCTAATAAATCTAATTAACTTAATATCCCACCATCATTTTACGTATGCATGAGTGGTAATGGTATCGTGTATCTTGGAAGATTTGCCAAGAAAAATGGACGAGCTTTGTACTTCAGTAGTTATAGTATTCAAAATCCTTGATGAAATGANTATGCATGAGTGGTAATGGTATCGTGTATCTTGGAAGATTTGCCAAGAAAAATGGACGAGCTTTGTACTTCAGTAGTTATAGTATTCAAAATCCTTGATGAAATGAAAAAAGAAAGGCGGAGATCCCAAGGGACTCCATTAGGGTTTAGTTAGTGAGCCCTTCGTTTAACCTGGCTTTGGCTTTCTCCGCTAATTAAATCATACATAATCTTGAAACCTAAACCCTTAAGTGTACTTTTGTACCCATGCTAATGAATTTCTGATCCTATCGAGGATATTTGCTTAAAAAAAATACAGCATATCAAGATATTAATTTTATTTATGGTTAGAACTTACTTTGCAAAAGTATATTCAAACCAATTGGCTTTACAGAAACACCAACACCGTCACCGGTTTGGCTCCCTTGTAGAAAAAATTCCATAAAAATTAGGGTCAATGTTGTTTGTATATTTTCGATTATTTTTCACCTCAAACCTAAACCTATTTCCTAATTGAAAAGTAGTTGAAAACTTAAAAACTCATAAATAGTATGATTTTTCAAAACAAAAATCCTTTGAAGGAAACTTGTATATAAATCCGATTAACTTGCTAATTATCATATCTCAAAGCTACAAAACTTTTCCATTCTATTCAATTTTATGGGAAAATTCCTCTGCCAAGCTTTTTGAAATAATTAGTAATAATTTGGGTTTATTCCACTCCATATTCCCATTTTGTATTTTCTTATGGTCGCGTGAACTTGGACAATCAAACATTACTTTCATTTTCATTACATATGATCGCATTGGACATAAAACCTTGAAAATATGCAAAAGATGTTCCAAAAACACATTAAAACATTTCCAAGGTTTTTTTTTGCATGATTCATTTTGCATTTGATTCTAAAATACATTCCACAGCAGTCTTTATGCTTGAGTGGCTACTAAAGTCATGAAATTTATTAGAGAATTGTCTAGAGAATTCAATACACTCAAAACGTAAACTTAAAGTTGGCTAGGCCAAATGACAAGGAAGGCACAATGAGTCAGATAGTGTCCGTGGCTGAATCTTAAGCTCCCCCATTTGATTTATAACTACAAATAAAATATAATGGGGAAGGCGCCTTAGCCTATAGCATGGCATTGCATGGCCAGTCTAATAAAATTCATACAACATACGTACGTTACGTAGTATTATTCTACCCACGCAATGCACAGACTAATGAATTCAGAATTCATTTCACTTGAGGGGTAGGATGAGGGAAGAATACATTTAGTAGAGATCTTAATTCTCAACACCATTCCAATTTTATTTATGTAGCAGAAATTAATTTTAATCGTGACATTCCCACCAAATAAAACTGACACACTGTTAATAAACTTAAAACACATTCGGATGAATTATGAAGAAATGCAGACATTTTTAAAGGGTCTCAAGGTAATTAATCACTAAATTTATCCAAATACTTGGTCTTTCCCTTGTTCCACATGAGTGAGTCTCAATTTTCCCAAAAATTAACGTGTGGGCGAACTTGTCCTGCTAGTAATTTTAGCATTAGCAGCACGTAAAGGTCAGTTTGTTGTGTTCTTGTTCCTTGGCTTTCCAGAAGTAATTTGAAGAATTGCGTAGACAATGATGAGATGAGTGAAAATTATGGAAAGAACCCGGGTAGTAGTCGTAGTAGAATTTCTAGAACCAAGTCGTGTCATGGCCAAGCCACAAGACTGTAATAAAATCTAGCCTATTTATCTAATTAGAAATTTGAGAGATCAGAACAAGGGACATTGTGTGAGGCTGAGGCTTAATTAACGTGACTTTTCCTGAAGCTGGGCTGGACCATAGTCATCGGATCGTAATTCTTGTTCATTGTTTTACGTACGAACTGAATCAGTCTCACATTCCCCACTATTATTCAAATCACAGGTTTGACTTTGGAAATGTCAAACTCAAAAACAAAGATGATATACAAAATATTAGCCAGCCAATTTCTAGAATGAAAATCAGAGGCATTGTAATAATTTTCACCTAGGCCAGGCTTCAGATGTAAAAACGGTTGGATATCCGATTCGGATTCTCATCCTTTGTAAAGAAAGGAAAGGATAGATCCAGACACAGATGGATGGATGACAAGACAAGTGGTGTGGTAGGCAGGCAGGCAGCCAGATATACATACGTATACGTACATGATACAAGTCCGCCTTTGCAATAGAAAAAAAGTTTTAATAGAAATAAAGAAACGTTAGATGGGAAAAGTTTTGATAGTTCTTTGTCACTTTGATGAAATGTAAATGCCTGTATTCATCTTGTGTGTGGTTTATAAGTTTGTATGCTATAGTCACTTCTTACACTTACACAAACGTGGTTAAATCAGATTACATATGTAATGGGACTTGTGTACGAATCCCTTTAGTACATGTGCTAAGGACTCCATTACAAATTATGGTATTTCATTACAAAAATGTATCCATTCTAGAAGATATTTTCAAATATTATTTAAATATTGTATATTTGGATAGATGATAAATATTTCTAATGTGGCCGACTATTCTAGAGAATTGTTTCTGATTAGGATCGTCATCATTTGATTCCACTCTACTACTACTACTACTACTACTATCACTGGGCACATGGGAATTGAGTTGTAATTGGCTCATCTTCCCAATAAAATGTGTAGGAAACACTTATTTTGCTTCAGGGAATTTTCCACACTTACGATTAGATTAGAAAAGAAGATTGGACTAGGGTCAGTCGTGTTAATAGGAGTGAGCAGATTAACCTGTGCAATTATTTGCTCGACTCAAATTATCATGTTTGGTTCCTGATTTAGATTATTTGATTGACTCTTGCTACTACGCAATAAGCAATCAACGACATACTCAATTTACTATTTGTACATGGGAATGAATGGAATTAATTATTATGGCCCTTGTTATGTTTTCAGATTGCAGTAAAGATTTGGAAAGATGTCTCTGAGTAGATGGTGGCCACTTTTCTTTGTTATTTTGGAAGTAGCTGTGGGAAGTCCTTTGGGTGGAATGGCTGAAGAAGCAAATCATAATCCTGGAACTTCATTGACCTCAAAACTCACTCATGGGGATGGGGAACGCCACGTTCGAGCAGCAGGAGGAATAGATGATCTTGGAATTCTTGGAGCTGAAGCCGATGCTTTGGCTGATCCCCTGAATGGGGGGTCATCATCATCGTGGGGATCAGATGAAGTTGAATTTAACAGCCCACCATCTGCAGCCGTCATCGTTTCACTTTCCCTCCTCAAAAATTTGGCATCCACAGAAATCCTCAAGTATTTGCGCCCAGTCACATCAAAGTCCCTCGTTGAGAATCCTGCAAAATGGTACATACCCCCAAGTTTTAATTTGGGGTCAGGGTCATCAGCAGCAGCAGCATCTGCCAGCTCTGGATTTCCAAGATACAGTCGAGCAGACTCAAATTTCATTCGATTTGGACGAAGTCATAATTCAGGCACCAATGGTTTCAGCACATTTCTTGGCACAAACAAAAAAAATAATTTCATTCGACTCGGGCGTGAAAATCCAAGACAAAATAATTTCATTCGGTTGGGACGCTCTGCTTCATCAGCAGATTCTTCTAATTCATTCCACACTCTTGGTCTCGGATATTTTCCAATTGATTCTTCACCCAAAAAAATCTCATCTGCTCCGGAATTCTCAAATGATTACGGGAGCGATTCTTCTCAACTCGATAGTTCTCAGCGATTGGGTTAAAGGATTTCAATTTTGAAGAAAATAAAAATTGATCAAATTTATTTGGACTTTACGTAGTGTATTCAAAATTAAATAAAAATATCTCCTTTCAGTTTCCTCATATCAATTTAGTAGAGAAATACACATAGCGTGCGTACTTTTTTTGTTATTAATATATTTGTGCTCAGAATTATTTTAAAAAATATCAGAAATACAAATGCTTGTCACGGCTGTGATGGGAAAAAATTGTATCTCGTATAATTTGGGAATTTCCCAAGTGAAAACAGAGCAGGGCGTAAAGGCTGAAAAAATGAAATGGTGCTGGGCTGGCTGAGGCTGAGGCTGTTATGTATTAATTAATATTAATGTAGAATTAACCTGTACTAAAATTAATTGTATGATATTCATTCTAGTCAACTTTACCTTGTACTCATTAATCAATCTATTTTAATCTGAATGTTGACTGTACTCTCATAAAATCGTATTTAAAAGTGACAAACTGTTTATTAGACCCAATCCTGTCCTGAGGCTGGAGGAATCGTAGAATCTATTAGATTGTAGCAAAAAACAAAAATAGATCCTCTGTATTTTGGTGTCTCGTACATATTATTACATAAAATTGAACATTTTTGAAATTATCAAAATTTGTCCAGATTTTGAAAATAAATCACAACCATTGTTGGTAGTATATATAGCAGCATTAATCAGTTTAGACTTTATGTCACATAATAATCATTCTGATAGGTTAATTAAGTGTTATTAGAATCCACTCTTCATTTACTGTCCTAATTATTAATTAATTCACGAGCAAAACTAATACAAAAATTATTTGAAAAATTCGTCAATTAAACTGTATTTATTTATTGGTGCTATGCTGCTCATTTTAGTCGGATTTATTTCACGTAGTCCAATCTAATTTTTGAATGAAAAACAATAAGTCAACACCAGCTATTTACTTAAAAAATTAAATCGAAACATAAACCAAACCCTGTATGTGGAAGTAAATTTTCAAACGACTGGTCAGTTTGGATAAACCCAACGAATATATTTACGTGACAAATCTTAAAAATATCTATATTTTTGAAGATGCTTCTACTCCAACTAACTTTTTAAACTAACGTAAATCGATAGATCAGATAGTATAATATAAGGTCAAGTATTGAAATTGATAGTGCGAATATGACTTGACAGCAATTGTGAATTGAATTTATGTTGAAAGAGAAAAACTTGATAATTTACGATCTAAAAGGATTAAAATTGTCGAAGACTACATTTCAGCACCCATATATTATTTTTCGTCTTGAATTCTCTGTATTAGCGCATGAACATTTCATAATCAGGAATTCCGATGTCATTAATATACATAGAATTGTTTGTAAAATGGAAAATTTGGGCTATACATTTCTTTTGACAATTTTAAGGAAAGTTGACTTTTTACCACTCTGCTCTTAAAGAACCCATTGAATTAAAGACAAAAGGACGGAATTTTATGAGTACGGTAGAAATAAGAAAATAGGATTTTGTCAAAATTTTTCAGAA
>WJEZ01002184.1:0-14317 GCA_009869925.1 Thalassaphorura encarpata | reverse complement strand
CCTTAAGAAGTGGATAGATGCTGGAAAAATTAAACGAGAAGAATTATTCATTGTGTCAAAGGTAAATAATTACAAAATCATACAAAAAATGTATGAAATAATTAAGTCTACACTTTTTTTGCTTTAGCTTCCAATGACAGCAATGTGGCCATACCGTGTGAATGAATTCCTACGGGACTCATTAAGAGCACTCCAATTGGACTATGTGGATTTATACTTGATTAATTTCCCAGTTGGACTTCAAACTTCATCCCATTCAAATGCCACAGATCATGAGGCAGAACTTCCAAGAGACGCCGAGGGAAATGTCATGTTGGATCAAACTCATTTAGAACCCATTTGGAAAGCCATGGAAAATGAGGTCAGGGTTGGAAGGGCCAAATCCATTGGAGTCGGAGATTTTAATCAAGAACAAGTTGAAAGAATTTTAAACTGTGCAACTATCCCACCAGCTGTTCTTCAAGTACTAAAATAAAAAAAATTAATTTCAACAACCATACTGCTAACTCTTTAAATTTTTCAATTTCAGACTGAAGTAAACGTTTATTACCAACAGAAGAAAATGCGGGAATTTTGTAAATCAAAAAAAATAGCCGTATGTGCTTATGCTCCTTTGGGTACGGAGGATATTACAGATGTCGACACTTCTTCAGAGTAAGTTGTTAATTTTTTTCTCTGAATCAAGACCTAAAAATCTATTTTTGCTTTTATTAGAGAACATACAAATTGGAAAGTCATTTGTGATCCAGCAGTCAAACTTTTGGCTAGAATGTATGGAAGAACTGCAAGTCAAATCCTACTTAGATTTTTGGTCCAATCTGATGTTTGCGTCGTTCCAAAATGCCTTAATGCATTTGCTCTAAAAACTTGCATCAAGGTTGATATATTTTCATTTTTATTGATCGGAATTGTGTTTATTTAGCATCAATTTTAATTATTCATGTGTAAATCAAACTAGGTCTGTGGATTTGAGCTTAAATCAGAAGAAATGAAACTACTTGAAGACTTGGATCGAGGGACCCAGGGGCATTTGAGTAGAACTGTAATATCAGAGATATTCGCTGGGTAACATTATCTTATTTTTCCAATCGTATCCGACGTCTCTGGTTTTAATACTAATTATTCTCTCGTTAAAATTTAAGAGTCGAAAATCATCCCGAGTATCCATGGAACAAAGAATAGAAGAAAATATTTGGCGAGCATTTGCAAAAAAATATTATTATATGAGTATTTTGCAAAAATGTAAATAAAAATGAAACCATTTCTACATTGAAGTTTAAATAGGGATGGATTTTTCTATTCATAAAAATATGTTTCTTGCTTTATTCAATCGTGAGCATCCATTTTCCATAAGTCTGCAACTTAATATGAAGCATATGCCCTTATACAGTCGTTTTAACGGTCACGGTTATTGAAATAAATTCGAGGTTACGATAAAATTTAGAAGTCTCGAATGAAACCCCATACGCGTAACGTTATTTTCCCCCGCTTTAAACGATATTCGCTACTACGATAAATTCGTAGATACGTACGTAAATTCCCATACCATTTTATATGATTAGCTCGATGACTTACCACTACTAACTACGGCAAAATTTCTGAGAAATGGTATACCATTTCTGGTATACCATTGCAAATGATTCCCAGATTATGCATTTGGAAAGAATTATAAAGATTCATCTCTGCTTTACATTGTGGTACGTTTCGAAGCTAATTGTACATTGTTTAAATTAAATTGTTGTTGCTCGAAACAATTAAAACAAAAAATTGGTGACTAGTATTGAAAGAATTACTGGGAAAATGAGTTGTCAATGTTTAGCCCAAAATATATCAAAAGAAATTGTATAGGGCAATTCTAGTGTCTACGAGGAAGAATATAGCAAAATAGAAAACGAATACGTCAGATTAAATTCACTGAATTTTCAATCCAACTTTCATACATGGAAAGAAAGATTATTACAAAGAACTAGATTTGTTACATTTAATACCCAAGTAAGCCATTTTGGTTTCGGTGTTGATACCTAACATATTAGGCGTCTGGACATCCATGCTAGTAGAATTCATATACTTGGAATGAATCTTGTGAAGGAGAGAGATCGAAGAAAGTCCTTTCACAATTAAGATATAAAATGAACAGGGCAGTAGGAGTAGACTCAGGTCCAGTTGCACTTGATTTCAGATTTCAGTCGTTTGACGCAAAGTTTTGTATTCTATGTATACCCGACTGTTAAGTGTATGCATTCTAGTTTCTGTTCCTGTAGTTTAGTCCCGTCTTAAAATTCTAAGACTTGTAAATGCTTTGCTAATTTTAATTTACTCTTAAGGTGAGCAAAGTTGTAATATTTGTTAGGACTTTAATCAAGAGAGTAAGGAATCGTTGTAGTTGTTTTAAGCTTTGCTCAAGAACTTACCGACAATTTTGTATTTAAGATTTAATAAAGGAAATTAAAACTTTGTCATGAGTAGATTTTAACTAATCAGCAAATTTGAAAGTAGTTCAATCAGATTAGTGATGGACAAATTATGAATGAAATAAAACTGGTTAATACTTGATTCAATAATTGAATGGATTTATCTATAATGCCCATGCCGAATTGAATGTTGAACCCGGACGTTCGTTTGGTGAACGAACGTCATTGCTCCAAGGACAGGACAATGCGTTGAAAAAATATTACGATAAATTAAAAATAAATACAGACAACAGTCAACACTACTCATTCAGAATGACACGTTTGTATTTTTAATTGTACGCAGACGGCTGATGACATTGAACTTTTGTCATTTAATGTACCCTATCAACTCATTTAGGGTTAAAGTTCCTACGGGAATAATAAATAATTTGTACGTGCTAGTGAATGTAAATGTGCTGAGTGCGTGCTGACGTCTAGCCTGACCCCAAAGCCAAGCACCGCAACAAAATTTGGATACTTAATCCGCCGTTTAATCTTATTATCAATTTATTAATAGGTGAACCCACGAGCTCAGGCCAGGCCAAGCCAAATGAGTATTTAAATCCCATCTGAAATAAAAGTCGTTGTAAAATCCAATCTAGTAATTACTGGTCTCGCGTACGTCAACAAGAAATAAGCTCTTCCTTGTCAGTTTCTTTTTCCGTTCTGTATTTGTTGGTTGATCCAAAGGAAATTTTCAGTTTCAAACAGTCGTCGAAGTTCTTATTTTATTAAATTTTGACAACAACGATGATTTTACATAAAATGATGCCGAGTGTGATAATTGTGGTCTTACTATTCGTAATTGTGGCAGTCAAAGCGGTAATTCGTTTTTATTTTTCTTAAATTAATATATGAGCATGGATTTTAAACCATTGCATTGCATTTTAAATGCTTAGCAATCATTTGATCCCCTATCATCTCATGTTCTTGAGACTTCGACTGGAATTCCAGCTTACGATATTCAAGTTGATTTGTATCAAAGACCCATTACAGGGAGCAGAGAATGGCTTTTTGTTTCAACACGGTGAGCGCATGAGTAATTAATTTATGCTAAATACTCATATTTATTACTAAAAATTTATTTTACGACACGATAGATATACTGGAGCAAATGGAAGAGTGAGCGGATTCATTGACGAGGACGACTACGTTCTTGGCAATTACAAATACAGACTCAACACTTCTGAATTTTATTCCCGGACAAACACTCCTACGTTTTTTCCATTTATTGAAGTTTTATTTGACGTGACGAACGTGACTGAAAAATATCACGTCCCTGTCCTCCTCAACCCTTTTGGCTATTCAACTTATAAGGGCAGCTCGTTTTCTGCTGGGCCGGTAAACTAAATTGAATATTTAAGAATGTAACCTGTAATTTTAATTATGGCATTGATTTTTCTTGTCATTCTATAGCCACCGCCTCCAGCTCCAAATCCAATTACGTCTTCTCTCTTGGACACAGTCAATGGAGTCCCGGCCCCTTTCGTTATGGGTCATTTTTATCGACTCATTGATAATGTCTGGACTCTAATAATTTCAAAGTAAGTTAGGCTGATTGGCTGGCTGACCTTTGACCTATCTTGGTTTATGATTCTAATAATTTGACAATTCATTCCAGAAATACAACAGCTGCTGGCCAATTTGTGAATCTCTACACGAATTCTTGTGATTTTGTCGCTGGGAACTACAAATTTAGTTTTGAAACTCAAAGCTACTGGGCTTCTAAAGGTTTCACTAGTCTTTTTCCAACTACGGATATTTACATTACTGTTGATGATCCTACGGAGCGATATCTGGTCCCAGTACAAATGTCTCCTAATATGTATACTACGTACAAGGGAAATTCTTCAACACCGGATCCAGTCCCTTGTTCAAGCTAAGAAAAAACTCGACAACAAACTTCGGCATTCGGCTCGATCTAAATAATGTTTAACAAATTTCAGTTCAATTAATTTGAAACAACCCATGGCTAATGTAAAACGTTGTACTGAGAACACTTAATTTAATCACAATAAAAAATTTGTAAATACAATTGTAAATATCAAAATGATTCCAGAATTGACTAGTTTTCCAGATCCACTATATTTCCTTCGACAAGTGCAATAGCAGGAATTTCCTGAGCATACAAATCTTTGCACTCCTCCTTCAGTTGCAGATCCACATTCAAGAACACAATTTTCTTCCATTGTAAATTCTTGACCCCTTGGCTCACCTTTGCAATTACAGGCGAATGTTTTTGACCCGTCAAGATGAGCACTGATAGGGCAGTTATTCTCATGCCATGGGGCACAAAAATAATAACCACACATTGTACAAAATGCGCCTCTCCCGTCTTTGCCAATTGGTGGATAAACTCTGCCGTCGGCTAGAATTTTAGCAAAAGTAATTTATAATATATAATAGGGCATAAAAAATTGTGAACTTACGCTGGACAGGATTGTGAGTGCTTGTAGCACTAGGAATCCAAGAAATTGCCAAAAGCAAGACAAATTCTAACATAGTAAAATGCTCTAATTTGCTAATTTTCATTTTCCTTTGCAAAATTGACATGAATTTATCAACTGGCTGTAGGTGTACTGAATAAAAGCATACACTAAAACCGGATGCCTGTCTAGTTATTTTACAGCTAGAGATAAGATAAGCCCAGAGTTATCTGCAATATACGCCCGAGTTCCCGTTGTAATAATTTCCATTACTTCAGCGTCTGCCATCCTGCATGACCTGGACCTTAATATTGCAATTCAATTTTTAACTTGTATACGTGCTAATTTAGGTGTAATACGCCAAACCATTTTTATGCTTCGCTAGCATAAGGTTAGAGGTCAAGAAACGATCTCGCTCTTTGATAACTGCAGCGAATATTCATCGTCTCAAATTTTAAATGTTTAACTACCATTTGAATGCTTTTAGACATTAGAGCTTTTGTCAGCATTCATCATGTGGAAGTGGAATATGCCATTTTTTTAGCTATCGGAATACTTATCAAAATTTTCCCTTGATTTTTTTTCAGAACTCAAACGGATTTTTGATAAAAATATAAAAGTTGTTACCACAAAACGAATCTTGTTTTTGTTGACATAAAGATATTTACCACAAACTTAATCTTTAAGGAAAGATTCCTGGATGACTGTTGCATATTCATTTTGCATTCCGCCAGGTCTAGAATTAAAAGTGTATGTATTTAATATGGACATCCTAATAGTACTAAACGCTAATGCTCTGGAGTGGAACACTAAATAATTATACTAGTTGCGTGGAGATAATTGAGCATCATACTTAAAAATCTGCATAGGCAAGGCAGGCATTTCCATTTCCCTGACAAAGTCTCCCATGCGTAAAATTCTGCTAAAACCATGGAAATTCGACTTGGAATGCCAACGCCTATGACAATTCTTCCTCGTAGATGAATATTTTTAATTCTTCTTGGGCTCCAAATCCATTATTTGAGTAACCCAATGCACGTGCACACGCACGCACTCTCCTTGTCTATTATTAAATTTAAATACGGAATTTCCATAACGCATTTCTATTCTACTATTTTTTAGCATCATAATATTAAAATTATACCCTTCCATTAGAGGATGAGGTCGTAAAATTCTGCTAAAACCATGGAAATTTGACTTGGAATGCCAACGCCTACGACAATTATTCCTCAGACGAATATTTTTAATTCTTCTTGGCCTCCAAATCCAATATTTGACTAACCCAATGCACGTGCACACGCACGCACACTCCTTGTCTATTATTAAATTTAAATACGGAATTTCCATAACGCATTTCTATTCTACTATTTTTTAGCATCATAATATTAAAATTATACCCTTCCATTAGAGGATGAGGTTGACTTAACGCCAATGGCATGGCGTGAGGGAAACCGACAAGTCAAGACACAAGACTCATTGTTTTAATTAAAAATTTGAGTTAATCTAAAGCCACAGCCACATGGTTGGTTTAAAAACCGAGACAATCCTGTAATTTGAATACGAGGTGAACTTATGGGCCAGTCAAGGGCAAATCAACGTGGCGGCATGGTTTTATCTTTATGTTTAAATTCTTTTAATATTCAGCCAACCGTGTCGTAATTTGGACTTCTAAATTAGCCGATTAGGCTTGAATTTACTTAACGCAACGCACACTATGTAAAATGCAACACATTCTCACGGTAAGGCATGACATTTGCATTTGCATATGCCGACACAGCAAAAGCAAAGCAAAGCAATCCTGTGGTTTTGCTGTGTAGCATAGCATTTGCATTAGCCCTCGCACATAGATCCACCCTTCCTGTTTTAATGCTTTTGCTTGACTCTCTTAATTAGTCCAGCTGGTTGGTTAGATATTGCTAATTAAGTAATCAGTATGTCTGTTAAATTTTTGCCTTTACTACTACCACACCACCACCACCACCACTGCCTGCCAGTTGGTTCGTTCATTTCATTTAGAATTGGATTATGCAAGTATAAACCAAAACTTCTCTCTTTTTCAAAGACCTTGACTCTTGCCATGAATTATTCACGCCAACACTCCGGCAGGCAGATCAATTCAGACGGTCTTACCTACCGGTGGTAGTGGCAGTGCTTGGTCCGGTCAATCCATATTTATTTGTTCGTTTCATTTAAATTGAAAGTTAAAAAAATAAATAAAAACACTCTGCGTAAGTGCACAAAGTAAAATGCTTTCCGATCCAGCATTAGAAGAATTGATGGGCCAAATGGGTAAGTTTTTAAATTAATCTGAATCTGTAGTTTATAATTTGTTTAAAATATTAACTTAATTAGGAACATTTGGCAAATATCAATTAATTCAACATCTTCTTCATCTCCTCACTGCATTTCTGGGTGGAATGCACATGTTTTCACTGACGTTCGTTGCACCGACACCTCAGCATAGGTAAGTAGGATAAATAGTATTGTATACTCAAGAAATTAATAATTGATATATTGCATGCGTTTATATTTATTTACCTTTGTATTTTATATTAGATGTTTCATCAATGCACTTGATCTCAATTCTACAATTCCGACGTTCAACGAGTCGATTTTATCCGCATATATCCCATTAAACGCTCGCGGAGAATCTGATTCTTGTTTTAAATATGCAATCCCTGGAGATGAGACATCTGACAAGGTTTCCTGTGGTGGACAGTACGTCTTTGACAAGTCCATGTATTTTGAATCGAGAGTTTTTGAAGTGAATTATACAAAAATTATGACCAAGTCATATAGGTTCCAGGTTATTTGTAATTTTAACATTGTTGATTTATTTTAATTAGTGGGGAATGGTATGTGACAACAAATGGCAGAGAGCTCTCATCCAAACAATTTATGTTTTTGGGGTATTCAATGGAGCCGTATTTTGTGGATCACTTTCTGACAAGTAAGAAATTGACGTCATAGGGTCAAATCGAAAGATTTTGATCTAATTTTTAAGCTTTTGTTATTTTAAGGTATGGACGAAAGAAGCTTCTATACCTTTCTGGAATTATGCAATTCATATTTGGCATCATTGGACCTCACATCACGAATTATGTTCTGTACTGCATCAGCCTGTTCTTTTATGGACTGTTTGGATCAGGTGGTGCTTATGTGGCTGGATTTGTTCTTTGTAAGACAAAATTATTAATTCAAATTGTTTAATTTGTATATGTACGATATATTTTACAATTTAGCGATGGAAATGATTGACAAAAAAGTCCGAACTATTTGCGGAACTGCCTTCAGTGTTGCTTATGCAGTCGGCGTCTGTTTTGTAGCCCTCTGGAGTTATTTGGTCAGAGATATTGTTCTCCTTCAAACAATTTTTGCCTGTCATAGTGTTTTGCTATTTGGTCACTGGTGGTACGTTACGTCAAAAAATTTCTGAAAATCACAGTTTCTAAATTTTTATTTATTTTTCAGGCTCATTGACGAATCAATTCGTTGGCTTTGGAGTTCAAGGACGTAAAAGTGATGCCGTAGCCATTGTTCGTCGTGCAGTTAGAATAAATGGAAAAGAATTTCATCACAATTGTGATCGCAAATATTCCATACCAATGCCAACCGTTCTTGGGCGTGAAGGCTATGGAATTACAGATTTATTTAAAACTCCAAATCTTCGATTCATGGCTCTTGTGACGGCGTTCCAGTGGTTTGCAATTGCCATATGCTTCTATGGCTTGGCATTTAATACTGGAAGTCTACCAGGGAACCCATACTTTGTATTTTTCCTATCGGGAGCTGCAGATTTACCTGGACATTTGCTTGTCATTTTGATTGTGGATAAAACTGGACGAAGATCCTTGAATGCAGCGTTCTTATTGGTTGGTGGAGTAGCTTGCATTGTGACGACGTTTATTCCAAGAGGTAATGAAAAACTTATGTTATTTTATGGTGTTATAATAATTTTTAATAATAAATTCAGGTTGGGTGGTCACTACGATTGCCATGTTGGCCAAAATCGCCATGGCTGGTTGTTTCGCCGTCATTTATAATTACACGGCGGAACTTTTTCCAACTGTTGTGAGAACATCAGCAGTTGGGCTTTGTGCAATGGCTGCTAGATTTGGTGGAATGCTTACACCTCAAATTACTCTTTTGGTAATGATCCGACTTCATTTAATTAAAATCAGGCGATGTCGTACAATTTTTATGTTTTTATTTTCAGGATTCACTAGACCCTTCAGTCCCAGTTTTTATTTTTGGAACTGTAGCAATTTTAGCATCTTTTATTGGATTATTCCTTCCTGAAACACTCAACAAAGAAATGCCACAATCGATTGAAGATGGTGAAAAATTTGGGGCAGGGGATACAGCATTTAGCTCTTGCTGTGGAAGATCTTCTAAAAAGCATTACATTGAGACACGAACGGATGATGATGTAATTACAAAGTTGAAATCACAGCAGGATCCTTGATTATATTTAAAATTATCCAATAAAAATTTAGTTACTAATTTAGAAGAAAAAAATTAGTTTTTAACATCCAATAACTTGGAATTTAACTAAATAAATATAAATCTCACGGAATGGTTTCCAAAATTATAAAAGATTACAAAAATTCATACAAATTTAAAAATTGTTTATATACAAGTTTATTTTACCGATGCTGTGGAAGATCTTCTAAAAAGCATTACATTGAGACACGAACGGATGATGATGTAATTACAAAGTTGAAATCACAGCAGGATCCTTGATTATATTTAAAATTATTCAATAAAAATTTAGTTAATTTAGAAGAAAAAAAATTAGTTTTTAACATTCAATAACTTGGAATTTAACTAAGTAAATATAAATCTCACGGAATGGTTTCCAAAATTATAAAAGATTACAAAAATTCATACAAATTTAAAAATTGTTTATATACAAGTTTATTTTACCGAATAGGAATAGACATCGTGCTCCTAAAATAATCTGAGGGATCCCATTTCTTTTTTACGTCAATTAATTTTCTTAAGTTTTTCCCGTAGAAACGTCTTAAATAATCCGAATCCTCCAAATCCGGGAAATTTTGGTAGGTTTCGCCACTATCCATAAATCTGGTCACGTTCCAAAATTCTTTGAACCAACTCTTTCCTTCTGCTACGTCATTCGGATTAATTCCTTCGTAGTGGATCCTCAGATTGTACAAAGCATCTCGATGAACATAAGCCATGTCACCAGCACCAGGTCTTCCAATCGCACCTCCTTCACTGGTTATCATCACACCCACCGTTTGCTTAGGAATTCTCTGCAGAACTTCTTGAACTTCTCTCAGCTGACTAGAATCAAAACTTTTCGTAACATAGAAAGATTTTGCTTTGAAATATCGAGGCCATGCCACGTCCTTGGTCAGTTTGGTTAAAAAGTCAAGGTGATCCTCGTACAGACGTGATTTGATTCCTTGTGTGATAATGGGATCATCAAGACGCCCCATGGCTCTTGAACGAACTGCTCCAGATCTTCCTGGTCTTCGAAGAACGACAGGGGCATAGCCGGTTTTGAGCATAAAATCTAAGTAGGATGGATAAGCGATAATGATTTCACCGTTGGCAGGAAAGAATTTTGGAAAAGTTTGAAGAAATTTTGTATTGTCATCTGGTTGGGCTACTGGGTCTTGTATGTGAAGCATTTGAACTTCAATGCCTGCGTATAGAGGTTGAATTGATGCTCTAAAACTATCTGAAATACAAAGGCAAAAATTTAATTTGTGAAATTTATAATTATTAGCCAAATAATTTGTGTAATCTCACCGCTCACTATGAAAATAACACTAAAAACGCCCTTGATGTTATTCTCAGCATAATTCAACCATTTGGTAAAAGCTGGCAATACATTCACAAAGTCGTCGGTCGCGTATCGAATTCTTGCGAAAGTCAGTTTAATATCTGACGCTTGGAACAGTTTCAATTTGTAACTCGTCACGATTCCAATGTATCCAGGTCCAATGCCACGCATTGCCCACCATAAATCTTGATTATGAGTTGAATTTACCGTGAGTGCCCTTCCAGTCGCATCTACCATAGTCATTTCCAATATGTTATCAACCACTAGTCCATAAACTCCAGCAAAGTATCCAATTCCTCCACCAATCCCATGTCCACCCATGGCCACTGTCATGCAATTTCCAAGAGGTGTACCGAACCTTCCGTTTCTCCATAGATGAGCATTGATATGACCCAGAAATGCTCCTGGTCCTACGGTTACAGATTTTTCTTCAGGATTCATTACAATTGAGTTCATGTTGCGCATGTCAAGGATCAAGGTGTCATTGGATCCATAGGAAAGAGCCGCATAGGAATGTCCACCACTATTTGGCACTTGTGAGAATTTCGCTTCTGATCCACACCAAATTGAAGCTTGAACCTCACGAATTGTACTTGGCTGAAAATATCCGGCAGGATAAACAGTTTCATGCATACGATTCCATTGAAAATTAACTGATTTATATTTTGCAGGATTGAATATGGGATCAATGATTCGATGAGTTGCAATTCCATTTTTCTTCATACACATTTTGTACTGAGCCAGTTTTGATATATTGGACTAAAATTATGAGAGATAAAACCATTTAATTCAGTGCCTTATAATTAAAGTAAATTAAATGAATGACTCAGGCTTACCTTCTGCCATTGATTATCGAGTTTAGTTCCACTTGTGCCCCAAGGTGAAGAATAACCATCACAATTTCCTATTCCTCGGGCACTTGCTAAACAGCAATCTCTTGAAGTACAATTCGATGGACATGCATCTGGATTATTTTTGATACAACAACTAAGTGGAACCCCATGGCATGTTCTTTCCCACTCATTATAAATACATTGACAACGATAGCCTTGAGGGGCTGGAATCAATATTTTACATCCGCCACCATTAATTCCAACACTTTTATAGCTACACTCGCACAGTACTGTTGCATTTGTAGTAGCTTCCGTTTCGACATTTTTATGTGGACAATTTTCATACAAAAAATAATATTTGGATTGTCTATTAACTGCACTAGGACCACCCGTGTCGTTAGCCCAGTTTTGCTTAGCTGGGGATTTAAGACAAATTGACCCATGAGCAATAATTAGTGTCAAGAAAAAGTTTCGGTTTTTCAACATTGAACAAATGCGAAGGGAATTGAAAGTCTATGAGAATTTTTGGAATAATTTTTATTGAATGGTTTTGAGATTTTTGTAGTGTCTAACTTTTCTTCCCTTCTATGTGAATACATTGTCAAACTTCAGATGCTGTTTATTTATACTAATTGTCACATTGTACCACAACTGGGGATAAGAATTGGACCAGACTGACACATAAGGACAACCACCGGCAAAAAGTTCACAGGGTTTGGTTTTTTATATCAATACCAGTACTTTTATTGATCAGCTATGCCAAACGCTAAGCTAAAGCTAACTGGTTCTTTTAAAGTAGCAGTATACAACACAGCTGGGCTGGGCATGGGACACGACACAAATCAAAACCTGCATTAGGGTTTACGATCAAGTAAATAGATAATAGAATTTTATTCGTTCAGTCTTTTCATAGCTAACTGTTCTAATCATGAGGAGACGTAGAGCTCAAGCTCAGTTGTTAGGTGAAACCAGTGCAAAGACCCGGTTAGTGAAAAGATAAACTGAAACTTTTTTTTTATTGAATTCACATTTATCTGCCTCAGCTTCGTTTCAACTTCTCACACAAATTCATTTTCAGATTAACAGTTTATGCAGACAATGAACTTGTGATTAGCATTATATTATACTTCCGCAAACCCAAGCCGATAATGATAATGTTTTGCAAGAGCTCATTACAAACTTTTGTTGGACTAGTGAGTCGAGCGACCGGTAGTCCAGGTTCATGCTAAACTTTAACTTGAATGACAAGGCAGCATTCAAATGTTTAGACAGCGAATTCCGAAAAGTTTTCAGACATTTCAAATTGATTAATCACACCTACGGTCCTACAGAATCGGCTTCCAAAAGTTTCATGTTTCTAAAAGTTTACATTGGTTTAAATCCGAGTGGTAATTAACCTTCGAATGTTGAAATCATATCGCTATCGATCCAATAATTTGTTCTAGAATTCCTCAAAGGTTTCACCGAGTTGAAAAGTAATTTATTTTCCATATTAATGAAGATATTACAATATTTCGAGAATAAAACATTCAGCGAATAGGAAGAGACATTGTACTTGAAGTAAAATATCCGAGAGGGTCCCATTTCCTTTTGATATCAATCAATCGTTGCAAGTTTTGACCATAGAAACGTTTCAAGTAGTCTGGAACCTCCAAATCTGGATAATTTTGATACGTTTCACCACCATCCATGAATCGGGTCACGTTCCAAAAATCTTTGAACCAAGCCTTTCCTTCGGGTACTTCTGCTTTTTCGGTTCCTTCAAAATGGATTCGAATATTGTACAAAACATCTCGATGAACATAGGCCATGTCTGTGGCACGAGGTCTTCCAATCGCACCTCCTTCACTTGTAATCATAAGACCCATCGTTTGTTTTGGAATTCTTTGTAAAACGGCTTGAACATCCCTCAATTGGTTAGCATCAAAATGTTTTTTGACATAAAACGATTTTGCCTTGAAATATCGAGGCCAAGCGTCATCTTTTCCCAGTTTGGACAAAAAGTCAAGCTGATCATCATATATTCCAGCTCTAATCCCTTGTTTGATAAGGGGATCATCAAGACGTCCCATTGACGCCAATACAGGTGGAGCTCCTGGATACCCCATAAGAGATGGCCTTGGAACCATGACAGGAGCATAGCCGGTTCTGATTACAAAATCCATGTACGATGGGTAAGCTTTAATATGTTTATCAGTATTAACAGTTGGGAAGAATTTTGGGTAAGCTTGTAAAAATCTTCTATTGTCCTCTCGTTGAGATACTGGGTCTTGAATATGCAGAAGTTGAACTTCTACACCTGGGTGAAGAGGTTGTTTTGATGGGTTGAAATTGTCTGCAAAATCAAAGAGAGTTCGATAGAATTTGTACGAATTAATATAAACAAGTAATTGCATTGCCTCACCGCTCACAACAAAGATGACCGTAAAAACACCCCTGATATTTTTCTCAGCATATTCTAGCCATTTTGTATAACCTTCCATCACCCTCGCAAAGTCCTTTACGGCATAGCGTAGTCTTGAGTATGTCAATTTAATATTTGACGCTTGAAACAATTTCAACTTGTAACTCGTCACGACTCCAATGTATCCAGGCCCAACTCCACGCATTGCCCACCATAAATCTCGATTTGTTGTTGGATTTACTGTGATTGGTCTTGCTGAGGCATCCACCATCGTGAGTTCGACAAGATTGTCTAAAGCCAAGCCATATAGTCCAGAAAAGTAGCCAATTCCACCACCAATTGCATGTCCACCCATACCAACTGTCATACAATTTCCAAGAGGTGTACCAAAA
>WJEZ01002183.1:0-14320 GCA_009869925.1 Thalassaphorura encarpata | reverse complement strand
TTGTGTGGTTTTTACACTACTCGTACATCATACTGTGACTGTGGCCGCTTTAGCGTTACTACGATACATTTTTTACTCAAAAATCTACATTTACATTAACATTTGCAAATAAAATTTCAACTTAAAACTAATACATAAAATCGTCATATTTATTTGCAGGTACTTGCTAGTTAAATATTTCGTTTTATCGATTTATTTTGGACATTGGACTGAAAAACGAGGCGGATCACGGAGGTTCCTCATTTCCTCAATCTCATTGTGTGTAGATAGCCAAGATCCGATTCCTTCCTTTGCCGTTCCCTCTCCATGCATTGAGCTCTAGTACATTTCAGGGCTGAGGTTTTTTCCTGACTTCTAGCACCACGGATATGGAGGTTTCGTCTCGGCCTACCAGCAGCCTAACTACAGCTTTGATAGTGGTCGAAGGTTTCACATGTTGCCCGATGCGGTATGATTTATCGATATGTTTCCAATAAAAGTGTCCGATATAATTTGAGCTTACTTGTCAATTTATTGCAATGTTCTGAGAAGAATATCGGAAAATGAAAACGTGTGGAATTTATTTAAATATGCTCTCAGTGGCCTCGCTTGTGTTCACAGTTACATTGGTGAATTAACAAAGCACCTTTTTATGTGCTCGTACTGAGAATGACACTATCACTATTTTTACAATTTAAATAGCTGAATGCTGAGTTTATTGACTTCAAAAAGAATTACAATGTAATAAGTAAAGGAATGTGTTAAATGAGAGCACCAACTTAAAATTTTGAATTCCTAAAATTCTTCTACTGTAATAAAGCGATTCACAAGTCAAAAAGGGGAAAACTTCAAAAATATTATTTAAATAGAAAAATGCTAGTGAAAGCAAAATTAGACATATCGAATGGAGCCTTTTGCTCGGGGATACCTGATTGTGTGAGTTTCATGTGGATAAATACACGAAGGCGCAAGAGAAAGCGAATTAAGCTATGTCGATGAAAAATCTGGGCCTTTAGCCTATTTCTTGCATCGATTTATCAATTTTTTGACTGGGCAGAATCAAATGACCTGTCGCAATTATGAACAGGTTGATAAAAGCGAAGCGGCCTTCCAATTTTAGCAATACTAGATTCGTTTAAAATATTTTGAACAAAATGAAAAAAATTGTTTATGCCAGAACAAATGATGTCTTATGAAGTTATAAATTACTCTCTGTACAAAAATGTAAAAGCCGCGGTATCCTCACTCATTGTTATAAATATTGACTGATATCATCAGTGGTAAGTTTGAACGTATTTTAGGTCAAGAATAAAATTGAGATCTAATTAGAATAATTAGCAATGAAAATAAATGTCTATACCTTGATTAGCACATTCAAATTCAATGCTTTGTTTAAGTTGTATTTTTTGCCTACTTTTACTTGTAAATGTGAATAATTCGGTTCTAGCAGTGAATAAAGGATAAAAATTTTGAGTACAGTTAATTCGGTGCATAAATTACGTCATTCCCTTAGTAAGAATTCGGATCTTTGGGCTGGAGAATATGCCAAAACTTGTTGATTTTTCTCTTTGACAGGAGCATTTGTGAAGAAATGGATTTATTTGACAAGATAAAAGGTAATTTTGGTGTTTACTTTTGCAACTGCTGCAAGCTCTGTTGAAATACTTCTAAGCAATTTTTATTATCATCCATTCGGTCTTTCGTCGTCGTCGTTCATAGATTAGGGAAGAGTTGTCATCTCATCATCATCATCTTGTGGTTCCCTATAGAGCAGTGCTTTTGGATTTTGGAGTGATAAGTTCTGTCTCTTTCCAAAGGAACGTGAAATCACAAGCGACGTGACGTGACAGATTTGAAAAGAAATCCTCCTACCTCGCACAGCTGCAGCCCTCAAACAAAATAAAACAAAAACACATTATTCAGCTCAACTGTTTAGATTAGGAAAACAATAGACAAGAGCAGACGTCAGACGTTCAACCCTTCAACCAAGAAAACATTAGTAAACTAAAAACTAAAGGAAGAGGGAATAATAGGAGAAGACAGGAGATGCAAATGTATACAATGAATTTAATTAATACCACGTCAAGGAGTAATTAAACTAGAGCAAAAACAAACCCTTCATTTGCATACATTTTAATCCTTATTGCTTTGACATCTCTTTTGCTATATTTAAACAATAACAATAGCAAAACAAGTCTTTGGGACATATTCCTGTAGAAATGTCAAATTTTGTTAGTTTTATCCTACCAATTTTTGGATCTTCTGGTCCACCTAAGGCTCTTGAAGTTTTTTCGCTAGAATGTCATTATTTTTGTGTTTTATTGCTTATGAATTTAATTAATACCACGTCAAGGAGTAATTAAACTAGAGCAAAAACAAACCCTTCATTTGCATACATTTTAAACCTTATTGCTTTGACATCTCTTTTGCTATATTTAAACAATAACCATAGCTTTTGTCTTTGGGACATATTCCTGTAGAAATGTCAAATTTTGTTAGTTTTATCCTACCGATTTTTGGATCTTCTGGTCCACCTAAGGCTCTTGAAGTTTTTTCGCTAGAATGTCATTATTTTTGTGTTTTATTGCTTCAATTCGCTAATGTGGATAAAGAATGGGGGGAATGGAGTGGATGAGACAGACGTGTTATTATATTATTATCTCATCCATCCATCACACGTTGTAAAATGCAAGACTTTTATGATGGTCATACCATCAGCACCAGCTTCCCAGAGACAGACAACTCAACTCAAGTCAAGTGAGTGAGAGTAAAACTGTCATTTGGTGCAGAAATTTGCATACTCACCAAAAGAAATGACAAAAAAATGACGCATGCATGACATTTGAAGGGAGTTGGTCCGGAAAGACGTTTTTCTGCAGATATCATTGTACCCTTCATATTTTGTGGGATGGGAATAGTTTGCCCTGTTTCTATGAATGAATTAAATTACTTGCTTAGAATTTTTAAAATTAAAAAAATGATGGATCAAATTTGTTAAACCCACAAAAACGTAGAAGTCAATGAATTCTAACGTCAGCTAAATTTGTTGAACACCCGAACAGGATTCTCGATTCTGGAATCTGGATCTGCATCTGATTCTGAATGTCCACTTCATCTCGGAAAAAACTTTCACCTCCGTCACCACCATCTAACCGAAAAGGAAAGAACTTATGGCTTTCTTTGTATTTGTTTCAGATTGAACATTTCTTTGTCTCGACTATCGTACTACATGATTTTTTTTTCGTTTTGCAAGAAATTTGACCTTTATATGCTAACCATGTTTCAATTTTCGAGTAATTATATACAAATATTTGATTCCGTAAAAAATGTCCGGTAAAATGGTTACCCGTAACCATGTGTATAATTCAAGCTGCGCAATTTGCAAATTTGCACTGCCTATTTTTTTTTAAAAAATTGGCGTGCACACAAAATCTAGACCGAGTGCTTAAAATTGTTTTGTCTTTGCCTTGTGGAGACTAATTAAGAGAGACATCATCTCACTCAACACAAATATGAGCAAGAAGGCCAACAGAGCAAGAACAAGAGCAAACTTCATTTGTTGGATTGCGTAGTTTGTTGTGTCGTACACACGACATCACGAACATTAGCATTTAGTACATAAGGAAAAGGATGTGGGCATGAGGGTTGATGGTTGTTAGATTCGCAAAAATAACTGTGGATTTGGATTTTCTCTGGAACAAAAGGTGAAAGGAGGTGCCCTCGTCACGCCAAGTTGGAAAACACTCACTAATACACTCTTCTATCCAACTTCTAACACTTCAATGTGTTTCCTTGGGCTCAAAGGATTGGCCATAGACCTGCTGTGAAAAGTCGCGAATGCCATGAGCCATTCCATGGTGATTTCTGAGAAAACCTTCACCGTGAGACTGTTCCTACTTCCGAGCAAAACATGACATGACATGTGAAATTAGGGAATCCGCATATCCCTAGCATGTCAAACATCCATGAAATATATTTCCTTGCTCAGCGGGAGTTATCGATACCCGAGTTTTATAGACAACTACACCAGCAAACTCACTTCATTCGTATATAAGGCGAAAATGCTGAAATCCGTAAAAAAGAGAAAATGAGGCTAAAAAAATGCATGAGGTGCTTTTTTAGGTTCGCCTTGTTTAGCTATTCTCATTTCCAACTCAATTTGATTTCTAGTCATAGTCGTGGTTTTTGAAAATTTGTTTTTCTTCCTTGCCTGGAAGTGAATAATCTCAATCCGGAAGTGCTAGTTTCTCTCAGGAAAGACAGCACGAGGATGGATGGGGAGGATAGGATAGCAAGTAGAGCAGAGTAATATCATAATTTGCCTTAGGGTTGAATACATAACATGAGCATGGAACATGGAACATGAAAAACCCTATTGTTCTACATTTCATGATAATAATAGTAATTTTGCACAAGCAAACACCTGCGGACTCTTTATTCTTGTTCCCGATTCCTGAGCCCAGCCTAGCCTGAGTTGTGCTGAGCTTTGACTCTACGAATGACCTAATTCTTTGAACACAAGGACCATTTGGATAATGAAAAATATTGCGTGTGCGAATTTAAGGTACAAATTGCAAATTATGACATGCAGATGCAGGTAGACGGCTGACTTCGAAGTAGAAAATCGAATTAAAAGTCACATATGGAAAACACGGTATAAAATTCAAACTGGAAACACAAAATTAATTTGAAATATGAAATGTAGTTTTTAGAATTAATTTATTGTTTAGTTGATTTTGACTAATGTATTCGAAAAGTCTAAAGTCTAAATTTTAAAGGTTCTTTTATAAAACACTTGGAACAGGCCTACGACGACAACAAGATATTAAATATAATTTCCTCTGCCTGCTCAAAACAATAATACCATAAATTATCTCATCTTAATTGCTTTTCCAGTCTTTAATGTAAACAAAACTTTTCATTCTTTCCTCACGTTGCATAATTTGTACGTTTGACACAGACAAAAAAAAAGAGCAGTTTCTTATCAATACTTCATCAGCAATTCTTTGACTTATCCTGCCTGAAAAAACGATGACCTAATGTAAATGAAACACTGATGTTTTCAGAAATCTGATCTGCCAGACAGGGCAGCCAAGAACGTATCGGATCGGCTATGAATATGCCATGCCATGCCATGTAAGAACTTTGGACTACTATCTTAACTACTTTAGCTCTAATTTCTTACATTCAAAGAGCAACGGATTTTTAAAGTCTATAACTCTTCCTCCTGAGACTACAATACAGAATACCCTAACCTTAGAGCCATCAATTCTATAAATATTGAAAGCTAAATAATTCCACCCCATCAGTTATTATTCAATTCTTCTTCAAGAAAGACGTTGGGCTTTGAACTTTGCCAATCTCTTCTCAAGTAATGTCTGAGGAAATCAAATTTAAAATAACTAAAAAACCAACACGTGCCATTTATACCCCTGGGGGCTTCGGACGAGCAAAGACCCTCAAGCCCCGAGATCAGTGGAAACGTCGTGTTAGTTACACCGCTAAAAGACGACTTCCATTTCTCCAGCGGAAAAGTGGCAATGATGAATATTACAAGTTGGATGAAGAGGAAGTATTGGGGTGTGTAAGAGCCAAAACACCAGATCTTCCGGAAGTAAAACAAAATAACCAACTAGATGACTTGACTTCCGAAATCTCTGAAATGGAATTGGAATTGGAAGAAGGTGAACTCGTTGGCGATGGAATGGAAGAAGGTGGATTTATCGGCCATGGAATGGAAGAGGGAGAAATTCCTGATATATATGTAAGTTCGATAACATTTTATAGAAATTATAAATTCAGTCGATTATAATCTGTTCATTGCCTTTGTAAACCGTCAAGTCAAATGATTTTCCCCTGCCACCTCTGCGTTCATTTCTATTAATTTTAAAAACAGATTAATTCGAGAAAATTTAAAAGCAATTTATTTTTTGCTAGGAAAAATCCAAAAACAATTGTAATATAGAATTTTTTGTTTTTGCTGGCTGAGGTTTGACCTGAGACATAGAATCTTAGTCTTGGGTTAAGTAGAAGGGGTAAAAAAACAATACGCGGTTTAACAGGCGGGAGTAGCAGGCACGCTGAAGCCCGGCATTTCACTTCAGATTTGGGCTGTGTCAGTAGTTGGAAATTCCACGGACAGGGAAACTAAATTGAAAAATATAATTGAATTTAATCAAATTTGCTGCTAAGATTATCAGTTTCATCTTCCATTTGTCAAAATGAACAAGGAAAACAGCTGTCCAAACCTGAGAAATCTGGTATTACGCTAGCTTTTCATTTCTTCAATTTTAATTTTTTCCTCAGTGTAAATGTGCAATACAGTATAGTCAGGGCAGCTTATATTTTGACATGGTCATGTCAAACTACCCTATCCTTTGACCTCACTCAAGTCAAACGCAGTGACTATGACAACGACTAAAAGACTAAAATAATTTCATGATTAACTGTCGCCCGTCTGTTATTCTGTCGCAATCTGTAGATTTTGACTTGATTAGGCTTCGTCAGAAATTAGTTTCAGAATAATCTTCCGAGTACGTAATGCTTGGATTCTTTAATTATTACAATTTCATGTTTTGATTACGATTGTATTAAAAACTTTTGTTTTTATTTTGATTACAGACAGCAGACGCAGGCTGTATTGGCAATGGAAGAACTGATCCAGCAAGTCCAGCCGTCTACGGTCACGCTCAGGTTCAATTCCAAACGTTCTATCATCCTAAGAATGTGACACCTTATAGAGGTCGATGGGATATTAATAAGGACTGCCAAGCCCATGACATGAGCCAACTGACATATTCATTCGAATCCTTGAGATGGGGAAACGGGGAAACAGCAAAGAAGAAATGAGTGGCTAACAGTCTTCTGTTTTGTGTAAGTACGATTACCTTTAATATAATTATATTACACTCGTATACAGTAATGATTTGTTTTTAATTTTAGATACTGAATGACCAACCGTCCGACCTGGTGATTCTATTGAAAAACCCATGACAACAATTTCAGTCAAGCAAATTTTCAATTTTAATTCATTCGACAAAATTATATCTCTTGGATTTATTTTCCGGCCAACCAATAATTGTTTTAAAAATAATATTTAATCACGAATATATTTCCGCCTTGTTACTCCCGATTTTCAACGTTGCAGTTGTTAATAATTTTTATTTCAGACTAAAGATTGACAAAGACAATTCAAACGCACATTGACTTAAGACGACTTTAACTGGCCCTCTTTCAGCTACTGCTGAAGATTTTGTTGTTCCCCCTCCGCACAAGTCGACGATTCTCAACACCAGAGCCCACGGGGTTCGAGGAATGGGACTTGGTTAGCGCATCAAAATATTATCCTGAATTCTCAAAATCTTTTCCATTCCCCTCCGTTGTCGGTAAGGCAAAAGCTGATATTCGTAGTGAACCCCCTAGTCTGGGTAGAATCGCTTGGTGCAGCAGCAGGAATGGTAAAATGTTGTGGGGAGACCCCCAGAACAACCAGATCCTTTCGGTCAATGTCTACAATGTTGAAAATCCAATAGGACAGGAAAAAGCGGGTGTAGATAGTCCTTAGGGTTTGAGTAAGTGTTGAAGCATAGGCTGGCTCGGTCGGTCTCTTCATTCTTTTTGTTCATTCTCAAACAAGTCAGAAGAGGAACCAGAACGAACCCAGGTGCCCAAAAAATTCCTTCCTATCTTTTTCTGGCCCTATCCGCCATCTTCTACATCCCCTAAAACTCCGAAAATACCCTGAGTCACTAAAAATTCATTCCCGGGTAGGGACGTCAGTGAGGGTATTCCCCAAATTAAACTATTGGAGAAAAAGTGTCTGAGTCCAGTCCATGGCTAAGGTCAATCACACTATACACAGGCAAAATCAAAACAATAATATTATTATTTACATTATCCACACACAATCCATTCGTTCGTACGTACAAGCAAGTCACATGACGTTGACATAATTCCTCAATCATCATCACACGAGTGAAAAACGATACAAAAGTGATTTTAAATATCAAAAAATACATTTGACTTAATTTTGGACTTGGAAAAATTTGTTCGGTCGGTCGGTCGGTGAAGGACAAAGAAATTATCAGTTTCAACGATTCACGTCGTTATAGTTCAGTCAGTGTCAATGCCCGGTCCGGTTGGCTGTAGTATAGTTTAGTTGGAAGAATTAATCCTTGATTGAACTAATTAATTGAGTAGTCAATTCAACCGACTCTACCGACAGAATTAGAAGAACATACAAGATTCTGGTCCAGGCAGAATCTCTATTGTGATTTTTACTGGGCGTGAGCGTGCGAAAAACATAAAAATTAAGTGGTTGTTAACTGAACACCTTTTTTTAACATTTTTTTTTTGCTTGTGGCTTCTTCCATTTCCATTCGGACGGAAGAATTATGATGACAATGACGACAATAATAAAATATTAAACAGGCATTGCGAATTGGAAGAATTGCATTGCATTGGTTGAGATGTCATAATAATCCTCGTCTTCTTCTCAAGTACCACGACCAAGAAACCCAAGTCAAGTCAGAAAAGCGTTGACAATTAAAAAGTTATTGCCGTGTGGGGATGATAAAACTCGATTCCCTGGTTCAACTTACCTACATTTTTTCTACACGCACCGGACTACCCTGCCTAAGTATTAACTGAGGTTTATTTTGTGGTTTTGTGCAATTGTTTGTAAATACTACGGAACGGACGTAGTCTAGCCATCCTAACGTAACGTGAAAAAGTTGCAAGGACGATGGACAGTTAAGGAAATGCAACCAAAATCAAAGTGCAGGTGCATTTGTCAAGTAAGTACGAATAATTTATAAATATTTCATCTCAATAGCATAGCAGTGCGTTTGTATTAATTATTAAACTAAAGGTAGGAGCATACTGCATAAAATTTCACACCAAGGCTACATAAGACGATAGAATAGAACCCACACGACTCTTATTTTTAATTAATCAATCAGTCAACGTGGGCTGAGGAAGGATTAATTACTTATCAAAATCTTACAAAATTGATGAATGCAGAAAGTCTACGATGAAGGCTAGTATCGTAGTATGTTCTGCCTCTGCAATACCACAACGTTAGGTTTACGTGCGTTTGTTTTATTTATAAACAAAAAGTTTCCCGAGTTCGTTTACCTAACCTATACATGTCAACCATAAACAAAATTCTAACATTCACGTTTTCCTCCAAAACTGTCAAAGTGCCAACTAGTGTAGTGTATGGTGCAGTTTGGTGTGGTTTGGTTATTTTTCTCATCTCATCTGAGACCAACATCGTTAAATAAATAAAAAATAGAGAAGCACCAGGGGTTCCAGTTTTACTGCAAAATTCTCATCTGCTTCTGTTGCATCTTCTTCAGCCCTGGTGTAGACGTATGTGTGGTTTTTGGTTACAATCCAAATAAGTGGTTAATTTCGGCATCAGTTTATAAAAGCAAAGAAAAAACTTTGCTCCAAGGGTGGGTGCGAATTAGACCAATATCTTTCAAATCCAGTCAAAAGCAATGAGGCTTATAAACACTACGCTTATTTACTACTAGAAATATCCGACCGAATCGAATTGAAACATTTACTATTGCAAAATAAGTACGTTAAGTGCAGAAGGATAAACGATACGAAATATTATTGTATTTTTTTTGCCATCAATGTGTCTTGTGTAATGTGGTAGTAGTAGTAGTAGTAGTAGTAAAGTATTGCAAAGTTTTTGGCTTGGGTTGACTTAATTACCCAGTCATCATCAAAAAAGCCACACATCCCCATAATTACATACAACAGAATACGTTATGTTACGTTTGACGAAGACGACGCCGAACCTTTGAGCCTTTCATGGGCGGCTGGGCTGACTGACTGGCTGGTTTGGCTACTACCTTAACTACGAACCGCCACCTTTATTAGTATCTCTCTGATGACTGAGTTTAAAAGCGGAATTTGACACTTATACAAAAGGAAAGGAAAGAAAACTCTAATGCTCTCTGGCTTGGCTAGACTTTACCCATCCCAAAACAACTTTAATTACCAGGTATCAGTTTTTTACGTTTCGTTTCCTTTTGTGGGTCGGGTGATTGAGATATTTCGTAAGTTAGGCTTAGCTAGTGCTAGATTGTTGCTGGTAGTAATTTTCAATATTGAATTGACATGAAGGGTAGATGGTGAATCATGAACGAGGTGAGTCAAATTTCAGAGAACAAAAGCAAAAGCTAGTTTAGTTTTGAAAATGAATTCCTGAAACAAATTACCTAGGACATGCAATGGCAATCGTATCAGGTATGAGGATTCCTCGGTTAGTTTCTCGCCTGGTAGACTAGGAAGCTTTAGCTTATGTAAGTTTAGTTTAGTTTTGGTGTGGTTTAGTTTGATGGTCTTCCTGCTTATTCCTTTAGTCCTAAAAAACAAAATTCAGCTCGACTGGGAACAGAACTCACTCATCCCAGTTTACCACAGAAAATATTTTCCCCAGAATTTTGTTTTCCAGTTGAGTAGAAGGAATAACTTTTGAAAGCCAAGGCGTACGTACGTACGAAGTGCAATGTTAGTAATAGTAGTCGTAGTCATGTGTATGTCAGTCTCCTGCCTACTTTCAGAAAACTTTTTTTTCGCTTCTCTATTTTTTTGAAGAGAGCAAGAATTCACAGAGTAGAAGTAAAAGTAGTAGTAAGTCTGTCTAGCCTAGCCCTACTTGACTTTCACATGTCGTGTGAGTTGCGTAAAAATCGCGTGCTCTGAGCGTACATTGCACATTTCAGTGCTTTCGTCGTCGAAACCAATTTCGGAGGGGAAAAATCCTCTGCCTGCCTCCGAAAGAAATCGAACTGAACCACTCAAACTTACTTAACTCACTCTGTTGGGTATTGCATTGCTATTGCTGCTGCTGCCGCTGCTACGAAACGAACGAATACTTTCAGCTTTTTGCTTTTCCTACTTCTACTTTGGTAGTTTAATACAACATGACGATGACATGACCTTTTTTTTCGAGTGTCTTTTCCTCCCACTTACGTTAGTCCGTGCACATGCAAAAATTCTTGTGCATACGAGGATTATGCAATACGGGTGGCTAAGGAAAAGTTCAAATTGTAAAATGTCCGGGAGCTAGAACTTGCTAGAACGGGTATTTATTTTTGGACACATGTCCATCCATAGTATTATATCAAAAGAGTAGTGGGTGTGGACGGCATACGACAGACGACACTTGCAGACCCCACCCATTATATCATATTGACTTGACTGACTTGAATCAGCTGGTGCTGCTGGAGGACGAAACGAAACCAAGTTTGTATTGTAAGGTAACAAACAGTAACGGTATCCCTGTTGACACATAAATGACACGACGAGTCGAGTCGAGGGAAGCAAATATTGCACTGATCTTATCATTTTGCCTTGCTCTTGGCGTCAAAGGCCGAGAAAGTTGACACCATGGTTGCCGAAGGGTTGGTTCGTTGAATTTTCAATCGGCGAGGTGGATGATAGTATTTCTTTTGCCATGTACTACACTAGATTTTCCACGTTGTCCACTTAGCTTAGATCCAGAATGTTTCTGGTTCTAGTTTTAGATGATGGTTGGTGAATGAATGGTAAGAGTCGATAGCGTCATCGGTTTGAGGACACACCCGTATTATTTCGCCTCGGCAATTTTTTCTCTACTCGACTCGATGGGAATGTGGGGATTAACTCCTTGAAAAGTTTGATTCTCGATCCAATCCTCTTCTCTTTTTCCAAGGAAACTTTCACCAAAAGATTTTTCTACTCATGATTTATCGTTTTTCCTGAATCAAATGTCATGCTAAGGCATTAATCGTTTTCACCAATCCAAATCCACAACCCTTTCTTTATGTCTTTGCGCATTCGTATCCACTCTATTTATCTGAATCCAATTCAACGCAATTTGGATCTAGCATTTTTCAACTGAATCTGTTATTTTTCCAAAAAAGAAGAAAAACGTAGGATTCTATTCTGATTTTTTCTATGTTAGAAAATTTTCTGTTCTGAAGCACGCGTGGTGTGGTGTCTGAGATTGAGATTGTATATTTATTGAAATCCTTGGAGAGATTAACCAGGCAAAGAAGGAAGAGTTAGGAGCAACATTGACCCTGACCGACAGATTTCTTCTGGTGCCTTCTAGAAAAAGTTTCGACTCCCGTAGTACCGACTACTTTACTCCTTTGGGGCATCGAAAGTTTTTCGGATTTCCTGAATGCAATCCCTCCCACATATGTACAATACACAGACATACCAAGGGAAATCAAATGGAAAGAAAGTTTAGAATAATAATATCAAAATATGATCCTGCCAATAATATCCCAACAGGCGGAATTTATATTTTTTTCTTCTCTATTTATTTTATTCCGGTGCCTTCTGATGGGATTGACTGCCTAAAACTGACTACTGCCATTTATATTTTTCTGACTACATAGTTGAATAACTTTTGCAGTGCTGTGAATTGGAGTGAAATTGAAGTAAAGCAGAGGTTCATGAATCCACTTTTTTTATTTTCTCTTCTATTGTCATGCATTGGTTCGTTGAACATGGTGAATTTTGAAGGAAGGCGTCAACCAGGAGCAGCAACACTATTCCGTCAGTCACTCAGTTCAGTTTCCAGTTTGCCGGCCAGGGTCTTGCGTTAGTTTTGGATAGGGTGATGTGGCTAGGCTGCTAAAGAGACGTTCTTTTTCTTTTCTTTCTTCTTCTCAAATATTTTTTTAACCTCCACCTTCACTCGACTTAAATTGAACAGAACTGAATAAACTACTTGGGCCTTTTGGCAAATTCGTCTCACTCACAGGAAGGAAGGAAAAACTCAGTTGAGTCGATGTGTTCTGGATTGTTGGTTCTGGTTGGGTTAGGGAGGAGTGACATGACACTATAGAGTCCACACCCACGGCAAAACCAAAGTCAAAAGATTGAAACAACAACGTATCCTTTATTCTTCTTTTCTCTAACCTCTTAAATAAATTGTATAATCCAACAACATAATACAGAGGGGACCGATCCTATTCTAGATCTTTTTGACCTGGAGGTACCTGATCTCAATCTCGTATCTCCAAGTTTCATGGTAGCTGGTTGCTATTAATAGCAGATCAGAGTACCATCTCCTAATGAGAAATGATTTTGATTTTGTTGTTGTTCTCAGAAATAAGGCAATGATATCACATGAGTCTAATTGGCAGGAGACTGTAATTGTATAATCCAACAACACAATACAGAGGGAACCGATCCTATTCTGGGTCTTTCTGACCTGGAGGTACCTGATCTCAATCTTCTATCTCCAAGTTTCATGGTAGCTGGTTGCTATAAATAGCAGATCAGAGTACCATCTCCTAATGAGAAATGATTTTGATTTTGTTGTTGTTCTCAGAAATAAGGCAATGATATCACATGAGTCTAATTGGCAAGAGACTGGAAATGTAGAAATCAGACTCCAAATGACCATATATTGGAATTCCAGGTCATTAGGATTAGATTTCTGGAATCAAGAGAGAAAATCCAATATTGAGACTTGGACTTCATATTGTTCTCTAAACTAATTAGGTTTTTGTCTAGTAGGATTCTGGAATGATATTGACTATTTACGGATCACCCTGTACTGTACGTTCATGTATTGGATTCTCAAAGTTCAAACGACTAGTCTTGGTGGAACCTGGAACGTAAACATACGTTCCTCACCTTTTCACGCAACATTTCCGCTGAGTCTTGAGTCGAGCGCTGTTTCCAGGAGCGTCCCTTGCGCTTGCTGCTGGCTGGAACAACCTGCTAAAGCGCTGAGCCTCAGCTAGTTCAGGATGTGCAGAGTTGAGTTGACGCGGCTGACACTTGACAATGTGAAATGCATGACAATGAGGAGCGTTGCATAGTAAATGAGCTAACTTTGTTCAATTGTAGAGTGTTAGACGTCAACGGAAACGACGTTTGCATTTCATTCTCTTCTCTGTCCCTTGTACCCATGGCCATGGACCAACGAACCGAACTCGGCTTGCTTAGTTTGCTTCGTGGTGTCTTACATAAATTCCAATTCATTCAAAAGACTAGTTAAGGAATAACATGGACACATTTTAAGAGTCAGTGCAAGGGATGGCTAAAGGAAAAGGAAGACTAATCCAGCCTCGCCTCAAGTGAGAAGAGACTGGAGAATGAGATGTCATTCGGGAGAATTTCCGCTGGACATTTACTCCTCCTACGTGTACATGTACATGTTCGTGGTTCTGGGACTGGGGCTAGGGCTAGGGCTAGGGAAACATACATTAGGTTGACATTACAATACAATACAAAGTGACAAGGACAACCTCAAAGATAGAAAATGATGAGTGAGCTTGTTGTCATGGCGGATGGACGATGGATGGATGTTCAGAAA
>WJEZ01002182.1:0-14323 GCA_009869925.1 Thalassaphorura encarpata | reverse complement strand
TTCTCTCTCAGAAATTTCTTAGATGACGTCAAAGATCGTTCCAGCAACGTTCTAATGCTAGCTGAATAAAAATTAAATCCAAGGACATTTGTGTCCAGGATGACTCATCAAGTCCAGTATTCTGTTCTCACCCACAATTTCTAGTTGCTATAAATGATATCTAAATATTTTTGCACCTAATTAATCATGCTCAACCTTACCTTTCAGATATCAATAGCTTCTTTTAGAAGTGTCAATCAGTTTTCGCAATTCCAGTGGTACTGAGGCAAATAAATGCAATAATTCTGCCCAATGTCACTGTTTACAGGTTGTCTTTGGTTTGCTTTTGCTTTGTGTTTTATTTGAATGAGATGAACTCACGTAGAAAATCTTTGATTTGGAAGTTAGTTCAGATAAAGTTGAGCAAAGTAGGTAATGTCTTCCCTCGACTTCAGTTTTTGGTGGAATGATGCTGTTTGCCAAACTAATGCTAGCCAGCTGGTATAGTAAACTTTTCTCCAGCAATGAAAAAGGGACAAAATCCCATTTCAACCAACACTTGAACCTTCTATTCCGGTGGTCAATCCACCCTTCTTGGTTATCTGGTTCTTAAACGTTGCTAGAAGGTTTGCAACGTGACGGACGGGATTGAAATTATCTTATCTTCAGGGAAGATGAATCCTGCACAAATAAAGAAAATAGCAAAATATAACACGCACTTATAAACATACTACTACTAGTGAACCCAAAAGTATCTTTGTCTTTTAGCTTGGTTTGTCTTTTCTGGCAAATAATAAAATTTATTATTGCATTCCTTATTTGTCTCAAAAGAATAACCAAATTTGGAAGTGGTTTAATTAAGAGATGAGCAAGAATGATAAATTTAATTATTTAAAGGCCAAAACTGTAACATGTCAATAAAAAGGGATTGAGAGGTTACGACCTTTGGTGATGCATCATAGTTCGTGGTAGTGCTAGTGCTGCGTCTAGTCTCTAGTGCCAGCCAAGTGCCGAGCCAAGTCGTAAATTCCATTATGTTTACTAATACAGGAAAATCTAAACAAAAGTTCACACGCACTACTCGTAAGTGCATTGGAAGCAGATAATGAGTTATTATCGGGGCATTGCATTGAGTGGGAAAAATAGTTAATAACGTTATTGAGTTTTATCCAATCCCATGTGCAATTGCAACTGCAAATCGTTTTATCCAGTCAGCAGATTTTACATTTCACACAAACGTCCCATCAAGCGTATCAATTCAAACTAAACTAGTAATAAATAGGGAAGTAAATATACCCACAAGTGGTTCTTCACTTTTACAATTTGTTGTTGACATGTGTAGTGATTTAAAAATAACTTTGTCACTATTTTGGTTTCCCTTTCGCGTGCGTGAGTGTGACATGTATAAATTAAGGACAAATCTCGCTTGGGTTTTGGCTTTGGCTACGTTATTCATGTTATGCTG
Organism: Thalassaphorura encarpata; assembly: GCA_009869925.1. NCBI lineage: Eukaryota > Metazoa > Arthropoda > Collembola > Poduromorpha > Onychiuridae > Thalassaphorura > Thalassaphorura encarpata. The sequence continues at coordinate 12,879 of WJEZ01002182.1, read as the reverse complement.
CTATGCATTTTAGTCCTGGTCTTGGTGGCTTATGGCTAAAATAAACCTTTTTCCTTTTGCATTTTGCTCAGCTAATTTGCGGAAGTTCGCGACTTGCATTCTTCAGCTGGCTAATTGAATGTTAATTAGTTAGCCTAGCTAGCTAGCTACTAATAAATGCAGCAATGTGCGTTTTGCTGTATCTGTACAGACTGCAAAGTGCAATGTCTCCTCGGATAAAATAGTAATACAGTAAATGTGCAATAAAAATGATGGTAATTTTGTTGGTAGCTTAAATGTAGGCAAATAAAATGAAATTGAACTAAACTAGTGTATTTTTCTCACGTATTACACAAATTACACCGCATATCTTATGTTTTTAGCTTTCCTTTTTCTTAAATTAAAATTAAATGTTGGAAGAGTCAGATTTAATTTAGTACCTTTCCTTGGGCCTTTGTCACCGTTGTTGATGTTTTTAGAGCAACTTCCTTATGATCTTGGTGTTTTTCCTTATGAGTTGAAAATATGTTCCTTCAGTTAGCCCGTTTCCCGATTCACTAGCTTTTAGGCTTCCAATCCTTTCAAAATTTTGAAAATAATCACTCCCTATGTTTTTAGCCACGTCTTCGTCCTTCACTATCAAAATAGTCTTTGAACTCTTTCAAGGTAAACGCAATGTATTATACCATCCGTCCCGTCCTGCTTTGATGATCCCGTGAGATAACTGATTCTAACTAAACTATGGTTATAATTTAATCGTCACAACAAACGTTTTACTTTTGTTTCTGTTCTTCATTAAATCTGGAATCCCCCACTATGCACTATAACTATAAATCTGTTCCTTATGGGATTGACTGACTCATAGCTCTTAGCAGCCAGCCCTCAGCCTCCACAATTGGAATGAATTGGCAAAAATAATATTGCAATTGAAGGTAATTCTTACATGCTACTACTCACTAAAGTCCCTCAGTCACTCCACATTCACATACGATACAAAACACACCTGCCTTTGCCTTGCCTTATGCAGATAGAGCTAAGCTACTATACTCACTACCACTACTAACTTTTTTTACTCTCTCGCCCAATTAAACTCAACAAATGAGTTGGTGGTGGTTGTGCAGATCTGGTCCCCGTGATCGTCGTCGTGGTCGTCGCAAAGAAAACGTCATTGTCCGCCGATTCCCTTGCCTTTGCCTTTTGCCTTCGCCTCCAATCTTGAATCCAACTCTCTATCTAACTCTTAGCTAAACAACGTTGGGGATGGACCTTTAAAATCTCAGTCTTCAGTGTAGAATTTCCCTCCAGGCGATTTATTACATAGAAAACACTTGGCTACACATGCACACAGGGTGAGCCTGCCTGGTTTGGGCTCAAAGGGTTGAACGTGAACGTACTTTACTACACGACCAAATCCAAAGCAACAACCTGGGACGGTCGGTCGGTCTGGAGCAGATGGATGATGTTTAGGGGAATTCGGCTTCCATTGCTTGGCACTGGCATTGGCAAACAAATGCAGCAGCGAGCAGCGCAGGACTTTCACACGATGCGCTTAGGCAGGCACAGGCTCAGCGCTCCACGCTACACTACACCAAATTTTTTGTTCCCGAATTATTTGAAGGAAGAAGAGGGTCTCTAGCCCCACCGTTTTCCCCTTGTTGTATTCTTCTGTCTGAAGGTGAGGCAGATGTGTGTTCAGTCAGTTGAGGATGCGGCGGGATTAAGCCAAGGCACAAGGCATTAGCATTGCATTAGGCATTTATTTCCCAGAATAACTTTTACTATATGTACTACGGCAAGAAATGATCTTATTCTTGGGCTGGCATTGGCATCGTCATCACACAAGGAAGATTCTAGACGAGAATGAGAATGGTTAATGGTTGGATCATACGGATGAGTGGTTAAGGACTTGCTATGCCATGTTGAAGAATTTGACTCATTCTTCCTTCCTGGCTCTTAAGCTATAACTAGTCATGACTACATTTTATTAGGAGATCCAGATCCAAAGAACGGTTCATCTCAATTTAGATGGAAATGAACATTGTCATGAGCCACACAACAATTAAAAGCAAAATGGACTGGGGCGCAGCTTTGCTATTAATAGAAAGAATTTTTATTTTATGATCTTTGGTCTGCTACTAATAGATTTTACGACCATGCCATGGATAAATATTTACACACCAACCACCAACCTACTTGGGAAATCATGTAAATTGGAAAAAAAGAATCCAAATCGATACAAATGAGAAGCAATTACTGAAGTGCCACCTGTTTAGATATGACACTTAACTTGACCTGGCCTAGCAGCAGTCAGGTGCAAGTGGGTCACTTAAACGATCAGTGTGTATGAGATGAGATGAAGACTGACGCAATGTTTTTGTTATATAAATATTTACACACCAACCTACTTGGGAAATCATGTAAATTGGAAAAAAAGAATCCAAATCGATACAAATGGGAAGCAATTACTAAAGTGTCACCTGTTTAGATAAGACACTTAACTTGACCTGGCCTAGCAGCAGTCAGGTGCAAGTGGGTCACTTAAACGATCAGTGTGTATGAGATGAGATGAAGACTGACGCAATGTTTTTGTTATATTGAAATTTGACTAGGGAAGGAATTTATTGAAGCGCTACGCTAGGCTACAGGTATAGCCACTGCCATGCCACACTACTCCGGAAATTCATCATGCACGTCTCGTAATTGTAAATGTGGAATTTAACAGAATACACCTTTCACTAATTTCTAATTTCCCTGACTGACTCTCAATGCAGATGCAGGACAACAAAAGGAATAGAATTATAAGATTAATATGACACATTACATTAATATAATCCCAATTGAGAATCCCACAATCACATTACTAATTTTGCTACTAGGAACCCCCAGTGTGATGAAAATACTAAGAATATTGCAATAGATAGAGTAAAAGTGAGAAAATATTGCAGCATACAATAAAATTCGTTCATTTTATTCACCATTGTAGAACATGTAGAACCATGGGAAATAGTCGTCGGCTCGGATGGACGAATTGACTCAGAAAAATATGTTTGTCAGTTATGGGATTGTCACATAAAAAATTAGTGGGGCTGAGCAGAGTCTGGATCTGAGATTTGGGACCAGGACCAAGAGATAAACACAAAACAAAACGCGTTATGCTTCATGCATTATAAGATGCAACATGCAAGGCAAGGCATGGAACCATTCCACTCCTATTATCTATTATCTCAAGAGAAGACAGAAACAAAGGCCAATACTAACCCATTTAATATGTGAGGATTATTAGGAGGGAATGAGAATGAGCAGGTTTTGTATGTTGGTATGCATGGGCTTGGGTAACTCAAAAAGACCCAAGAAGACAAGACACACACATGCATCCTGTCAACATTGGGATGGGAATGCATAAAATAAAATGTTTAAGGTGGATGGAGTGAGGTACGACTACGAGTACACTACATCGACATCCTTGTTTGCTTTGCTTTTTTCTTTACTTCAAGAAAAAAATCTCATTCTTCAAAAAATATTCATATCTAATCTATAACTTTGACTTGTTTGCTTTCATATCTCGTCGACTTTAGTAAAAGGGAGGAAGTCCAAGTACCCCGAAAAATTATGGCGGTTTTGAACTAGTTAAAATAAACTTCAGCACAGCAAAATAGCTTCAATGAATTATTTCATATCTGTAGAACAATTTATGACCATTTTTTTATCATTTGCTGCTTGTAAGCTGCACAATTTTAAAATTATGAAATGTATTCTCAATTAATTTTCTTCGATACCCATACTAGCTGACTCATCCATTCCATATACGATCACGAAACTTGCTTAGCAACCGATGGGCAAATAATGTCAACATTCGCAAAAAATTGATCCAAATAGGGGAAAGCAAACCGGGAGAAAGCGTTGGATCGGTTGACGTTGCGGTGAAAGTTAAATTTCGGGTTTAATTTTTCAAAAGTTTCTGCACAATTTGAAAATTATGAAATGCATTCTCAATTAATTTTCTCCGATACCCATACTAGCTGACTCATCCATTCCATATACGGTCACGAAACTTGCTTAGCAACCGATGGGCAAATAATGTCAACATTCGCAAAAAATTGATCCAAATAGGGGAAAGCAATCCGGGAGAAAGCGTTGGATCGGTTGACGTTGCGGTGAAAGTTAAATTTCGGGTTTAATTTTTCAAAAGTTACAAATCGATTTCTTTGGCCACATTGATTTAATAAAATATTCACAAGTCGATGAGCATTTAGCAGTCTAAATTAAATTTAAAACTGTGCTCACGATGATTAATCTAAAACACCTACAAACTGTTGTGCCTGGCGCAACATCCGTAAGTCTATCAAATCATTTTTATTTCTTAGAAGATTAATTTCATATCCTTTCCATTGAGTCATACATAAGTTACGCACGCGTTTGTTTCTAGTAATAGCTTAATTTAGCTTTAACATTCATATCAGTCTAGTCGGTAAAATGATGAGGATGTAAATGACGCATGTTCCTGAATTAATTCTGTTCGGAAAGTCACAGACTTAACCTAACAAGTGCATAATCGTATCGAGGTCAATATCATCTTACAATATTATGTAGAAGCATGCACGATACTTTCAATGAAATCATCACGATTATCTTTTCTTCCTTAGAATTTTAAAGTAGCTCTATTCTTTCTTGCGAATGTTTTGCCAAATCAATGCTAAATTAAAATTTTACAATTTATCTGCGACACAATATGAAAATATTTTAATTATTGGTCATGCAATTTTTTAGTTCTTATTATGCAAATTTACCCCATTAAATACTTCTACAGGGCAAAATTCAACGATTGATTGCTTTAGCATGGTCACCAAACAATCGAAAATTAGCCGCATGTGGTAAGGACAAAGTGATTTACTTATTCGATGAAAATGGAGAGGCACAGGTTATTCGACGAAAATGGAGAGGCACAGGATAGATTTCCTACAAAACCGATAGAGCCAAAGGTGAGAATAACTAACCCGAATAATACGAATAACATGTCTCATTTTGGAATTATTTGAATTAGCATGGCGAATCCAGCTACTCTGTTTCGGCTTTGGCATTCTCTCCAGACTCTACAAAAATAGCTGTAGCACAAACAGATGGAATTGTATTTGTGTACAAATTAGGACTCGAATTCAAACTGAAAAAATCAATTTCGCAAAAACTCATTCAACCAGATTCAGTCGTATCCTTAATTTGGCCCAATTGAATTCGAAATCATATGTGGCCTTGCGGATGGTAAATTACGTCACACACCGATCGTAAATGCAAAAGGACCACGGAGCAAAACTTTTTACAATCCAGAAAATCCTAATATTTCCATTACGGCAACGTAAGCTACAGAACTTCATTGTTGTAGAAAGTTTACAAACCAAATCCTGTATCGAATTCTTATTACAATTAATAGTTGGGAAGGGACAGAAATGGCAGCAGGTTTTGCAGATGGTCGTATAGCCGTTTTTAAATGCGGAGAATCCGATACCCCTGTAATGGTAAGCGGTCAAATCTGGGTCAATAGTCATCCAAGATTAAAAAATTGGTCACTCAATCGTTATGCTTTAATTTCACTCACAGCTCCATGTAATCAATCATACTTGTCCACCATTTGCCCTCACTTATGGCGGCAGATCCATATTTGCTGCTGGATGCGATAAAAAGGTCATAGTTTATGATTCAGCTGGGAAAGTTCAACAATTATTTGATTGTAATCGCACTGGAGATGGAAAGGATCGGGAATTTGTTTGCGCTTGTGGGAGTCCAACTGGATTAGCCGTAGTATTGGGAAGTTTTGACAGATTAAGAGTATACAAATGGGTTCCAAAGAAAAAAGTATGGGAGGAAGGGTGTACGAAAGATATGTTTAACATGTATACGATAACTGCACTTCAATGGAAAAAGGATGGAACTCGTGTAGCTGTCGGGAGTTTGACTGGTGGACTACATCTTTTCGAAAGTATTTTGAAGTAAGTATTTTTATAAAATATAGAACTATTTCCATCATTCATTGCCAAATTTTCTTCTCCATAGAAAATCTCAAACCAAAGCTTATGAAGTTGCTTATATTGCACCGCATCATGCTATCGTCACAATTCGAGAATCAGGACTAAAAGCAAATGTCTTATCAAGTCAAGGCTCTGAAATTTTAGATGTGAAGATCATGGGAGAGAATACCCACGCAGTGGCAACGACTGTTGAAACACTACTAATTTGTAAGATTATAAAATTATAGCATAATTCATTTGAACTTATATAATTCAAAAAAATACTCGTGTGTAGGTGACATTGGCCGAAATCTTGTGAGTGAAGTTCCTTGGACAGAGAGCGAGGATAAAGAAAAGTTTTATTTTGACAATCCGTCTGTTTGTATGATGTTTTTTGAAGGAGATATGTACTTGATTGAATATGGACGAAATAATTTCTTGGGAGTTTTTCGGTATAATATAGAAACAATGGGAAATTTTTAGAAATCTTTCAGTTAATCATGTTATTTTTAACAATTCAGCACCGAATTCCTCAATCCTCACGTAATCAGTGTTCGCATTAACGAAAGAGTTCCAAAGCGAATTAAAAAGCCAGTACCGAACAAGAAACTTGCATTTCTAATGGATCGCAAAACAATCGCACTTGGTAAGGCAAAAACTAAATGTTTAATGAACTACGTTGTAGTGAATTAAGATGCATTTTAATTTCGCAGTTGATTTGGAATATAACTTGAACCTGGGATACGTGACCAATGCATCTCGCATTGACTGGCTTGAATTGAATGAGACTGGAGCAAAACTTTTATTCAGGGACAAAAAATTAGAGTTAACTCTTGTGGATATTGAGAGCATGACAAAAAATGTTATCCTGAATACATGTACATTTGTTCAGGTACTGAAATGTGTTAATTACAAGAGATGTAGCGTAAGTATACAATTATTTTTACGAGGCTATTGTTATAATTATGAAATGCATAGTGGGTACCATCCAGTGATGTCATCGTGGCTCAAAGTAACAAATTTCTCAGAATTTGGTACAATATTGACCTTCCGGAGCAATTTGTTGAAATTGAGACAAAAGGACTTGCTAGTGATGTTATCAACGAAGGTCATAAAACTTGTGTCATGGTCAGAGAAGGAGGTGCGATGCGAGAGATTCCTTTGTGATTCATCTCTGATTGAATTTTCAACCGCCATTGACGATGGCGATTTTCTAAGAGCCATGATTTTCCTTGAAAATTGTGAAGCTAGTACTGAAACTACTATGATGTGGAAAACATTAGCAAAAGTGGCACTTGAGTCGAATGAGTTCATTATAGCTGATAGGGCATTTTGTGCTTATGGTGATATTGCAAGGTATTTTTCAATGCAATCCGACATTCTGAAATAACCATCTTAAATTTTTCAATAAATTTTTAGAGCAAAATATATCCGTGACACCGTGGCAGTCGCAGACACGGCCGTTCAAGATGGAGTTGAGGAATCTATCATTTTGAACGAAGTGCAGGCTCGAATTGCACTTCTAGGTGGAGATTTACATGGGGCTGAAGCTGCGTTTTTAGAAAATGGGGATATTGAGAGCGCAGTTTCAATGTAATTTCATTTCCACTGATTGACGGTATTTCTGAAAGTTAATTTCTCAAATTACCTGGTTTCAGGTACGAAACGATCAACAAATGGCCGGAAGCAATCCGCGTTGCAAATGCTCGAGATCGTGCTCTTGTACCTGCTCTGACTAAAACTTATTTGGATTATCTTCTAAGCACTGGACAGGATGAAATGGCAGCTAATTTTATGGAGGAAAATAAAAATTACGCAACATCTGTCGAAATGTATGTTTCAGCTGGACTTCCGACAAAAGCAGCCAAGTAAATTTTATTATTTCCAAAATTCCTCACATTTCATATTTATTTCAACTTGAAATTTATGATTACAGAGTCATACAAGGCAACTTCAATCAGTTTAGAGTGCGGCCAGAAATAATTGAGCAAATTGGAAAATTATTAATCGAAGGAGAATATTTTCTTGAAGCTGGGGATTTTTATCATACAGTCGGGAAGAATGACGTTGCTCTTGATTGTTACAAAAAATCTTTCTCTTTCGAAAAAGCCATCGAATTAGCTAGGAAATATTATCCTCACACGGTCACCGACTTGGAAGAAGAATGGGGTGACCGAATGTACACAAATCGACAAATGGAGCAGGCGTGTAATCATTACATTGAGGCTAGGAAAACTTAAAAAAGCTTTAGTTGCATCTTTGGATGGGAGACAATGGAAGAGAGCTACACAAATTATTGGGGTATTTTATTTGACCTTGACTACGATACAGATTTTACAATTATGGATATAATTTCAGGCAATCGATGATATTAGTTCAGTAACGGAACAATATCTGAAGCTTGGGGACCATTTTTACTCAATTACGGATTTGAAAGCCGCCGAGAATTTTTACTTGAAGGCAGGGCATGTCAAAAAGGCTGTCGACATGTACACAGAAAAGGGTAATTTAATCATTTCTCTATATGAACTAAAATGTCATTGAACGATTTACTTAATTAGGTCAATGGAAAGATGCTTATCGCATCGCTAATGAATCCCCATTAGTCAAAAAAGAATTGGAGCTTAATTACTTGGTCCAGGCTGATGCGTTCCGAAAGCAAGGGAAATTTGGTGAGGCGGAAAAACTCTATTTGGCCCTTGGAAATCCAGATCGGGCGATATCTATGTTCGGAGAGGAGAAAAGGTCATGAAACTTCACTCTTAATTTTTGAAAGACTGGTATATAAAAAATACTAACTTTTGACAACTACAGATATGAAGAGATGATTCGACTTGTTGAAAAGTATTACCCAGATCGGATTAATAACGCCATGAAACATGTAGCCGAACTAATGGAGAGAGAAGAAAATTTTAAGGGTGCCGAATCTTATTTCATCAAGGCAAAAGAATACAAAACTGCAGTAGCCATGTATCAAAGGAAGGGTCTCTGGGAAGAAGCACACAGAGTTAGAAATTAATATTAATTTTCAGGTTAAAAATGTTAGGTTGTACGCCTAGTTTTATTTTATCATAATAATTCAAGGTGGCTCGACAAAATTTGGGAACCTCTGAGGCTAAAAGAGTTGTATTCGAATGGGCACAATCCTTGGGTGGGGACTTGGCTGTTAGACTTCTTAAAAGATTTAGCTATTTGGACGATTGTGTGGACTTTAATTGCACCAATGGAAATGTAAGAAACGACAATTTTAAAATATTCTAAGAATTCTTAGTAAGTAAATTTTACGCTTTAATTCTTCTCAGTATAAATTTGCATTGGAACTTGCCCCTCACGCTACAAAGGAGAGGGCACAAAAAGTACATGCATTATATGGGGCTCAGCTGGCATCAGAAAAACGATTCAAGGAAGCTGCAGAAAATTATATTCTGGGAAATAAACCAAGTGCTGCGATTGACATGTAAAAACTTCAAACAGTATGAAAACAAATTATAAACAAATTAAACTTAATTATATTATTATTTGAAGGTTTATGAAAGAATCCCTGATGCTGGAGGCTGTGGAAATTGCTGAAAAATATTTGCCAGAACAAATGCCACAACTTCTCCAAATGCATGCCCGAGCTCTTTTTGCAGCAAAGGATTACTCAAAGTTTGAAACAGCACTTTTAAAAGCTGAGAAACCAGAACTTGGTGTTCAACTCTACAAGGTAAAGAAATCCAATGGTATTTTTAATTCTATTTGAGACTACAGCCAAATTTTTCTATTCAGGATAATGGGATGTGGACCGAAGCGTTCAGATTTTGCAAGGACTACGCACCATCATTTCTGGAAAGACTACAGATTGAATTTGACCATTCAACGACCAGAAATCCCAAGGCGATTGATACAGCAGCCTTAATTAATCAAGCAAAGGAATTCGAACGATTGGGAGAATATAAGAGAGCCATTGATTGTTATTTAAAACTGACCCCAGAGAACATTGATGATAAGAATTTGTTATCCAAATCATGGGAAAGGGCTGGGGATTTGACTCTTAAATTTTTGAATGACGATAAAGCTGAAGAAGTTATTCAGATTTTAAAACTGACCCCAGAGAACATTGATGATAAGAATTTGTTATCCAAATCATGGGAAAGGGCTGGGGATTTGACTCTTAAATTTTTGAATGACGATAAAGCTGAGGAAGTTATTCAGATCCTGAGCCCTAAACTATTGAGCGTTGGAAATTATCATCAGGCTACAATTCTTTATTTGCAAGTCGGAATGTCAGAGGAAGCCCTCAATGCCCTGATTGAAGGGCAACAATGGAACGAGGCAGGAAAAGTGGCCAAAGAAATGGGTTCAAAGTAATTTAGAAACAAAGTTTTAAATTATAATTACATTTTCTAAAATTAACCTGTGCAATTTTTTCAAAGATGGGAAGAATATTTAAATGCACGTCATACCAAAGCTTTGCAAAAATCTGGAAATGTGGATGAACTCACAGATGTTAATCTGGAAGCTGCATTGGATCTTCTTTGTGTCCTGATTGAAGGGCAACAATGGAACGAGGCAGGAAAAGTAGCAAAAGAAATGGGTCCAAAGTAATTTTTAAATTATAATTACATTTTCTAAAATTAACTTGTGGCATTTTTATGAAGGTGGGAAGAATATCTAAATGCGCGTCATACCAAAGCTTTGCAAAAATCTGGAAATGTGGATGAACTCACAGATGTTAATTTGGAAGCTGCATTGGATCTTCTTTGTGAGCAAGGAGAATGGGACGCTTGCATGGAAAAGGCTCGACGGGATGAAAATGTGTACAATATTTACCTTGGAAAATATGTATCTCAAATGATTTCGGATCAGAGGTCGAAAGATGCACTTTATGCATATCATCGATATGGCACACCTGTGACTGCCTAATCACTTTCCGCTCTATCGAGCTCTGGCTCTCAGGATTTCAATTGATCTTTCCTGTGATGATTATGAAACGTGGTATATTTTGAGAGACATCTTTCATGGATTGGTAGGCAAAATGAAAATTAAATATCACCGGAAATGTTTTAATGTCTTGCGATGCGATTTTTCAGTGCCGTAGCTTGGAAGGAAGTGTAAATGAAAATTCGAATGCACACAAATTGTGTAGTAAACTTTTATTCATTTCACATCTTTATGCCAACCGTGCAGCCTTTCGTGAAGTCTCTGGTTTGGAATCTATTGCTGCTAAAATTTCGGTTTCCCTACTCAGATACTCGGATTTCCTTCCACCGGAACGAGTGTTTTATGAAGCTGGGCGAGATTGCAGGGTAATTTCTAATTAAATTCAATTAAAGAAGCAAATCATTCAAAGATTATTTGAATATAGAAACAAAAGTGGAACAACATGGCATTTGTGTTTCTAAACCACTTTTTGGACATTCGTGATGCCGTCGAAGAACGGAAAGAAAATACTATAGAAATTGACAACTCAGATTTTGTCAATACGGACATTCCAACCAATTGTCCTCTTATGCAATTTTTTATCATTCCGGAAGACGAATACAATGAAGTCAAGGAATGGGTGCTAACAGCTTCCATGGATCGTCAAATTCAACAGGTATTAGAAAATTCAGCTAGTTTTTTCCTGAAGAAATAGTTAAAATCTTAATTTTATATAATCAGGTCCTTCCATTGGATGCACGCAAAGAATTTGAGGCAAGTTTAATGACTGACGGTGTCCCAGGTGCTTGTGCTCCTTGTGTTGTGAGTGGATATCCAGTTTTCGGCCGAAGCAAAATTGCCCTTAGAAATAATCAGGCAGCAAATAAAGACGATTGGAATAAATTCGTCTTAGCAGCCAAGAGTGGTGATTCAGAGAAGTTGAAGCATATTTTTGAGTTCCTGGAGGTATGGGGTGGTGCTAATGCAAACTACAGCATCTGAGAAAAAGAACCAGGAACTACATCATTCGTGTTACACGTACAGCAATCACAAGAATCATAATATTGTCAATCTAATCTCACAAAAGCATTGGATTTTTTTCCTCTCAATCTCATTGTGTATTTGTCAAGGTCTCATTTGTCTCCTACTACTTCTTGGTTTGAGATGATGTGTACATTAAAATGTATAAAAAATGTTGACTCATGTCCTCCTCTCTTTGTGTCTGTGCTTTTGTGCGTAAAACTTGAGTAGTCTTGTAGAAGAGCGTGCAAATTAAACTACTTGATTTTTTATGTGTTATGACTGACCATGGGACAGGTCCTAGTTTATTTTTTAAGCCATGACTTACATTATCTGGTTTTAGGTTTAGCACATGTGTTGTTGAAATTTACTGTCGTATTAAATTAATTTGGTGGGCAAGAATCAGGTTATGTAATTCAATATCGTGCATGCGAGTTCCAACTAGTTCTAGTTGTGAGCGTGAGTACGAGTATAGATGTGGTAATGATAACTAGTGTATTTTGTACTTGTTCTTCTCAACTCTAGACGTCATTTCTTGAATGGATAATTATGACTCGTCAAACTATCCCATCTTCTTGCGTGTGTAGAAATGGAGAGCACTCAAAACACAGAACACGAAATTCTTCATACTTAAAAAATTGATTAGAATAATTTATATGGTTAATGACAATCCACATGTGTAAAACATTTTGCATACCATGTTCACTTGTCGAGAAATGAAACTTTTGTGTACGCTTTATGATAGAGAGATAAAATGTAAAATAAATTATTGAATTTTTCTGTATGAAAAAGGGAGCATGAATTTTGAATTGCCATTCGATCCTTTACTTCTACTTGAAGCAATATGAAGCTCTGCACTGTTTATAAATAAAACTTTGGTTTAAACTTGACAGTTATCTTTTTAGAGGTCAAAGGTTCCATTTCCAATCAAACTCTTACTCGGTCTTTCTCTCTGACTAATTTAACAGCACTCGCACTA
>WJEZ01002181.1:0-14328 GCA_009869925.1 Thalassaphorura encarpata | reverse complement strand
TAACCTAACCTAACATAACCTAACATAACCTAACCTAACTTAACCTAGTCTAAGATAACCTAACTTGGAAAAAAGTCTTCGAAATTCGAAAGGGACTTCGAAATTTTCAATTCGGTGGAAGATAAACCCTTGCTCTAACCCATTACAGATCGCACTGATTCGATTTTAATTGCTTAAATTTAATTTTAGGTTGTCAGCATGATATTGACATATTCTATTATAATTCTACAATTCCAAAAAGGTTCTGTTTAGATCAAGCCAACGAAGACTTCGAAAACATCTATGTTTTGTTAAATGAGTTTTTACCGTAATAAAAAACTTTGTCTGCAGCCTTGAACCAAACTCCTGCTTTCGGCTTGTATTAGAAACATCACCAATTCTTTTATTCGAATTCCATATCATCAAGAATCAACTTTTTCGAATGACCTTGTGTTGAATGTAGGGCCATTTATAACGAAACTTGATGTATGCTTAAATATTCTATTGATCTTTGTCTGCTTTAATAACGAAATTAAATATCAGCTTGGGACTCGACAAGTAAGAAATGGCCTGTGGATTTGTCAAATATTGTTACTTAAGATGACTTGCAGTAAATTTTGCATTCTCAAATGCTTTAGAAACGATGGATAATTAGCGGGTTTAGCTCATAATTGAAAAGTAGACGTACTCCTTTCAAAACTAAGCTGCCTAGAATTATTCAAAATCGAATACTATAATGTTCCTAGTCTCAAACAACAAAACCATGGCTTTCTTTCATGATAAAAACCTGGCCTATAGTAAGGAAATGGACGAGTAAAACAACTTGAGCTAGGATCGAGCATAATCATAAGACTTCCCGTGCTTAAAGAATGCAGTTTTTGAAGTGATGTTTCCAATTCATAGAAGAAAGACGAGAATGGGAATATTGTGTCATTCTGCCTATTGTAGTAAGTTCTGTTAAGCAAAACACTGGATGAATGACGTGACATGAGCTCATTTTCAGGAACCCACTTTACCCAAATAGATTAAATTTATGCCACGATCTGTGATTTTCTAAAAAAATCTGTGTCAGAGCATTAAAAGAATGACTGATTCTCTTGAATAAAAGTACGCAGAGAATCGGTTATACAACTTGATAATTTTGACTTACAAGGATACTTCAACTCGTGTTTTTAGAAAGGTAGGATTCTTTTCAATTCAAATTCTGGGTGAAAATTTCTTAACATTTCTATTTTCCCAGTGGACGTAAGAATGCAGTTGACCAATTTGTTTGTTGTTTTTACCGTTGCAATAACAATACTACGCTGTTGTTGTGTTGCGGCGGGTCCACCGCGTTGTTNACCAATTTTTTTGTTGTTTTACCGTCGTAATAACAATACTACACTGTTGTTGTGTTGCGGCGGGTCCACCGCGTTGTTTAAATCGACGTGAGCGGTGCGAAGGGGCCAAAAAGAAAGGGCAAACATGCTGTGATAAACGCCTTAAATTCAAAAAACAATTAATAAAAGTTGGATGCTGTGAGTATAATACGGAGTACAGATGCCTCCCTGAAAACTGTGACAATTTGTCTTGTACAAAAGACGCTGACTGTTGCGTTCAATATGAGCGCCCAAAGCCAGAAGGATACTACGAGACGGGTGTTTGCCAAATATCAAATACAACTGGAACAGGGTCTCTTGTGACCACTATGGTTGCTGTCCTGGAAAGAAGGGTGAAGAATATAAATGTATTCAACAATATAAAAAAGGAACAAAAAAAAAGTTTTTTAGCCTCTGCGCATTGGAGTGTAGTCTACAGGACCCTCCAACCAAGGTTTGTCTAAATTTGTCTAAGCTTAGCTATTGGTACCAAAATTGTGAAGTAAAGTTCTCACTTTTTTAATATGGACTTAATAGAAATGCAAAGACAAAGATGGCTATAGTAGTGGGAAGTATTACGCCTGTCATGGAAATACCCATGCTGTAACTTGTGTTTATAGAGGTGGAAGGAAGCAGAGGCAAACATGTGGATTTATCGGAGCTTCTTGTGACGATAATGTGAAAGATAAAACTTGCTGTGCAGAAAATCACTGCGTTAATGGAATATGTAAACGCTCCTTCCTGTATAGAGAAAGATGGCTCGGTAAAATAATTATACTCCATTCATTCACCAGTAACAAAAATATCAATTTCTTAATATGAAATGTGGATTAAGACCGAAAAAGGACTTTGCAATCCTAGTCTTTTTTGCGAAAGAAAGAATAACATTAAATACCAGGGGTGCTTGAGTCATAATGCGGGCACAGACAAGTTTTACCAGTGCAGTTATTATTTCTAGGAAACCCGGACAATAAAGTTCACTTGCGTTGATTAGTTTTTCCTGCCATTGGCTCTGTGCAAATGCTTATACTAAATAACTTACAGATTGTACAAACATTCGGTTCTAATATTTCAATTCAATTGGAATAAATTCTACTATTCTCCTATTCTACTACAACTGTTGTACGAACGTCACGAATTTTTTCCCCATTCAGCTAGCCGATTGTTATTGATACCGTAGCACAACCACTGCATAGGATGTCCGTAGGGTTAGAACCAAACCAAACTCCAGAACAACAATTTAACCGACAAAACGATTTTGAAACCAATGTAAAGTTATGAACGCATGACATGAGTTAAGAAATGTTAAGAAATGTTATATGTTAAGAAATGAACGCAAGACATAACTCAAACAACAAATATTATGAGGTAAGATTTATTCAACCACTGGCTAACCAGCTTAGCCAAGCAAACGACCGACTTGTACGGATCGGCGCACGTAGAGTAGTTTTGTTAAATGAGTTTTTGCATTTATAAAAGCTTTTGCCTACATCCTTGAATCAAACGTATGATTTGCTGACTCGAATGTGCTAAAATCCACATTTTCGAATGATGTTATGCTGATCTCAAGGTGATTTGTAGAGAAATTTAATGTGTACACAAAATATTTGTATTTCAGTACAAAGAGCCAATACGCGAATAATCCAGTTGTAATTTATTCATGCGTTTTCTCATAACTCTAACAGATCAAAGGTGTTGGATTGACTCATTTCGACTTTCCTTTAATGTAGTATTTGCACATTGGGAGTTGAAATTGCAGTGTAGTAACAACTTATTCTTTCTCAAGTCTTTCTATCAAAGAAAAGGGCAGAAATGGACTATCGTGCAAATAATTTTTCCTCTTTCTGACACTGTTCGTTCGACTGAGCACACACACACATCTATACATCTATACGTAAATTATTCTCAACCATCGATTCTTCCTTTGTAGAATTCAATTGTTAGGATTATTCAAAGAAAGACAAAACAATTATGAATTTATGACAAGTCATGTGCTTTGAACGCCTTGGTTTTGGACGTAAAGAGATCCGATGATCCGAATAATCGAATATATTTAAGTTCGCACAGTCAAGGTAAAAGGTCAATTTTGAAAGCAGTACTCGTAACCTTAGTCGGTTGGGCACAAGCAATATGAGTTTCTACTCGGACGAGTTGGATGCTGGAAATGTTAGGAGTCCCAATAATGCCAAAGTCGGCATTAGCCTAAGTTCAGCTTTTGCCCGTAAATCAAATAAGTGGTTTCAAGAAAATCGGAATAAGATTCAGGGAGACTTTCCTCTTGCATTTACATTCAGTGGAGAAAACTATGAGAATACTACCGGATCTGGAGAAAATAGTACAAGTAATGCTGACGACAGGAACGGTGAATACCCTTGTCAGCTAAATTACTTTGTCCTGCCACAGCTTAAGGCTCTGTACTGGATTCTTCATTTACCTTCTCAAATTGAATACGATTCAACGGAAAAAAAGTTTATAAAAATTAATGCATCCATCCCAAGGCGGGTAAGAAGAGTCAAGCTCAAGGTCTGATTTATTGTAACTTTCATTTTCATACGGTTATATTTGTATAGGCGCTAATCGTGATTATACACGTTCTGAGTTTATTCTACACGTGGGGAACTTTTGAGAAACTGAGATCAACAGTGACGAATGCTCAGACCGTAGGATTCATGTATCAAATCATGTATATTTCTTTCGCGTTTCTTGCCGGGACCTTTTACTATGTCCTATTTGCAAGAGAAGGTCAAATCAGAGATTTGCTTAATAATGTTGAGCAGTTAACGGCAGAAGTTTTAAAACAAAGTGGTTGTCAATTAAAATCTCGACGAAAGGTACGTCAAACGTAATTGACCATTTCATATTAGAATACTTAATATTACTTTTCAAAAATTCAGTTATGCATAATAATGTGGATTGTGGTCATCGGAGGAACTTGCAATGCAATACTATTCACAGCAATAATAGATATCTGCGCTGGGAATTGGCATCGGGCTATTAATCCTACAACACTTATGGAGGATTCTGCCTCAAATGCATTCAAGGCATTTCATAGAACAATTGGGAATAAGGATTTGGCAAATTCTACTACGCCGGTTACGTTAGATTGGCCTTTTCATAACGTTGTCCTTATTGGACTGCCGTATTTCCTAATCGCGATTTATTCTACATTTACTTGGGTCTTCAGTTTCCAAATGATTTTGTTCTGGGGATTTCTTTTTAGGTAAAGTGGGTACAAAAGATTTATTTTGTTCAGGATAAAATAGTTTTGTCATTTTATTTTCAGGAAATTGATGTTAATTTTCTTCGTTGGAATGTCACGACATCAGAATCAAGGTGTTTTGAAGGTGAGTCCAGTTTTTAGTTGGACAAATTTTATCGATCGTGGCTTCGACAAATAATATTTCAACAATTTCTGCATTTTAAGTTCCTTCGTCAATTCCACAAAATCTCTTTGCTGATTGAGGATTACAACGACACATTTGGGATAAGCATTTTCACTGGAATAATGTCTTCTATCATGTACATGTCTAATACGATTTGGTCCCTCACTGGTACAAGTGGGAGTGTATTTACAAAATTAATTTCCTCCACTGCATTCTTCATTATTGGAATTGATTTGCTAGTCTGTTCCGATGTTAATAACATGGTATCAAAAATATTTTATCCTGACATAATTGAAAATAAGCTAATAACACTTTCTTTTTTTAGGCGAATCGTATAAGCTTTGCTATAAAGCTTCGTTATCAAAATCAAAATTAAGTGGAAAGAATATCACGCTGAGGATATGGAGGAAGTTTCTCAAGGGCTGAACATGGTATATTATGATTTAATCTCAAATTCCATTGGAGTGAAGGGGTATGGATTTTTTACAATCAGTTATTCATTTGTAGGCACGGTAAGGAAAAGTTTGTCACAGATCTCATGTAAGATGCAAATTAATTACTCTATTTCTGATTTCAGGTTGTGAGTATGATTCTGACATATTCAATCATTATTTTACAATTCCAAAAAAGTGGCTAGACTAGAGTCTAGCCAGATGTTCCTCAAGGACTACAGACAATTTATACCTCACTATTAGGCAAAAAGGTAGACAAAAACATTTATCGTTAGCCTCGAGCCACAAGTCTGCCTGGCATCGTTCCGGATTTAAAATTCAAATTCTCAGTTATTTCCGGATTTAAAATTCAAATTATCAGTTATTTCCGGATTTAAAATTCAAATTCTCAGTTATTTCCGGATTTAAAATTCAAATTCTCAGTTATTTCCGGATTTGAACTATACTATGTATGACCTTAACGCATAATACTTCCTGCAAATCTCAAGGACCATCTTACTGCTGATTTATCTTTTTGTATTACATTGAACTATTTAAATCCGCATTTCAGTTTGTACGAGTATATATATACGTTAAAGTATCGTGAAAATGTTCCAGGGAATATCAATAAGTAGGGATTAATTCAAAGCTTTAATTCTGGATCTGAATTTAAGATACTTCCTTGTAGAATTTCTTTTCTACTACACTGAAAATTGCACATCGATCTTCTATTCTGCCTTGCCTTGTCTGGTAAAACATAGCATGTGATGAGCCTGCCTGAAAATTCTTTGTAATACCGTGCGGAGAAAACATTCTAATTATTAGCCTGCTCTGTAATTATTGAAATTAGTCTAAGAACAGTTAAATAAAAATTTAAATAATGTAGTCCTTCTACTGCTTCTTAGGTCCAACACGTAGACACGTTTATTTCTAACGCACTGCACTGTGAAATAGTTACAAAATCCGAATTCTGTCGACAAGCCTATGCCTTGCAGTAGTACAGTTGAAACTGAAAGTTTAAACCATTACATAAACCTTGTGTTGAAATCAAGTCTCATTTCGTTTTCTATAATTTTGTATTTGTAAACACAGCAGAAATTAAGAAACATTATTGTGTTTTGCCTTTGTTCTTGAGAATGAGGTTAGTGGGGTGGTTTGAGGTCGTTAGTCAGTCAAAAGCAAAACTAATGGGTCCGCGTAATTAGCAAAATTTGTAATTTTGCGATGTGTTAGTATATAAACCAAGGATGGATCCACTGAGAAATATCATTCTTTGTTTGACCATTTTACTGTTTCGTTTTGTTTCAAATATTTATTGTACAGTTAAAGTTTCTAAAATGGCGGTGTTGTACAAGGGGGTAAGTTATTTCAATTCTGAATAGATTCTCTTTTATATTCTTCGAAAAAATACCTGAATTTTTGTTTAGATTCTCCTTGTTTACTTTGTAATGGTCGGAGTGAGGGCAGACGCCCCAAGCTCACTTTACTCCGCTCCATCCATTTCGTATAGTAATCCACCAGCCCCGCCTAGTGCCCCTAGCGGAGGATATGGTTCACCTCCAGCACCACCTCCTTCAAGCTATGGACCACCACCTCAACCATCATATGGGTAAATATTTTGAAGTCCGAAAGTTGTAATAGCAGTGTCTCATGTCATTTTCAAACTATACAGACCACCTCCAACTCAGCCACCACCACCACCTCCTCCTTCTAGCTATGGACCACCTCCAGCCCCAAGTGGTGGCTATGGGCCACCCCCACCTCCACCACCACAGCCCTCGTATGGGTAAATATTTCTTTAATTTTTGGAGGATATGGTTCACCTCCAGCACCACCTCCTTCAAGCTATGGACCACCACCTCAACCATCATATGGGTAAATATTTTAAATCGTCCAAAAGTAATAGCAATGTCTCATGTTATTCAAACTATTTAGACCACCCCCTACGCAACCACCACCACCTTCTAGCTATGGACCACCTCCAGCCCCAAGTGGTGGCTATGGGCCACCCCCACCTTCCACCACCACAGCCCTCGTATGGGTAAATATTTCTTTAATTTTACAAGCTAACTTGCCTTAATGCTATTTCTATTCGTATCGTATATGTAATTGATAATTTTGGTAATTTTGTATATTATCTTTTAACATTTTCTTTCACTACAGACCACCTCCGACTCAACCACCACCCCCACCACCACCTCCTTCTAGCTATGGACCTCCTCCACCCCCTGCCCCAAGTGGTGGATATGACTCCCCCGCACCTGCACCAGTTCGTCAACACCTATGTTGCACCTACCTTCAGCTCAGGTTAGATTTTTCGTAATCGAAATTAAGATCAAAATGAACGCATCATCTATTCAACTTCACAGGCCCATATTAAGAGATCTCAAAAATTTGAAGAACGGGAGCAGTCAATAGAAATTAACATTCAAAAGATTAAGGATTGTCATGTACTTCAACATTGGAAATTAAAATAATCCATAAATTATTATGAATTAATGTCAATAAAATAATCAAATCCATTGTTTTCACATCTCTTTGTTTTTCTGTGAGTTGACAAAATGATTAAATCTAAAGTTGTCCAGAAAATGAAGGACCACTCCCAATACACTTGCTTCGTCATTAATATTAGCATTAGCATTAATCTAATTGGTTATAAACTTCGAGCATATAATACTACATTTCCCTTCGGTATTCTTATATGATCGAAGGTTATAAAGGCAATGGAAAGAACAAAAAGATAAAACAAGTTAACCTAGAGTTCAAACAGTCTATGCCGACCATACGTGATACTAAAATTTCCAACTTTCTATAAAATCATCAAGTTGTAATGGATTTCATGGCGTGGAATCAAAAAGAAAAAGATAAAATTTCGAAAAGTTTTGCAAATGACAAAATTATTAAGAAAATTTATCCAGGTTTAACAATCAGTGGCAAAATTTCAGAATCTTATAACGGGATTCAGTCGTCTGACTCTATTTATAAATTTTGTCCTTGCCCTATTACAAATTTTCTCATTCCATTCTTCAAGACCATCTATGCTTTATTCCTTTCACCCAATTACATCAAATATGATTGCAGAGAAGGAAAATATGTAGTGAGAGAAGCGTGTCTTCTTCGAAAGGTAAAATTAAATCTAATTTTGACACATTAGCCAAATTAATAGTAAATTGGTTTATTTTACGCAGGTGTTTATCATGCTGATCCAAGTTTTGGCAATTGCATTGATATGGGGAACCATACAAGCCCAATCAGCTCCAATGAAAAAAATATCCCAATTTGCTCTCACTTATGAAGTCATGAACATTGCGTTTATTTGTTTAAACACATCTTTCCAATGGATTTTTTGGACTAAAGCTGAAGAGATCAAGAAACTTTTGTTCAGCATTGAGAGCATAGCTTCTGGGTTCCAGGAATGCAAGAATTGTCGAATTCCATCAACCAGAAAGGTGAATTTAAAAATTACATATTTAATTTCAACAAGATTATTAATAATTTTAATTTTTTAAAGATCCGAACATACGTACGAGTGCTGGTATTTTGCAATATCATATATGCAATCGCTTATGCCGTTATAGTGGATATTATGGCTGGAGACCTTGCTAAGCTTTCATCCTTGAAAATATTTTTGGATGCATTGGTCCTCAAAGCCAACGATATTGTTTCTGGTACAATTGGGACAACCAATATTTTTGGCATTCCTGACAATCTGGGCGACTTTGATCTCAAATTCAAGTTGCTAATTGCAATTCCATTTTTGATTCTTTGTATTTATTCAACAATGACGTGGGTTATAAGTTTTTTCATGATTTTGCTCTGGGCACTTTGTTTCACTCAATTGCTGAAAATATTTTTTCAATCCATGGATCGATATAAAAGCGAGTTGGAAGGAAATCAGCTATTGACGGTTAATTCCTAAATTAAATTGTACTAGGCATGATGAAAAGAGTTTTTATTTATTTTTTCTATTGTACATAGAATATCCGTCAATTCAATAATATCACAATGTTGATTGAAGCCTACAATGAAATATTCGGAGTTCACATATTCTTCACAATGCTCTGCAATGTGTTTTTCTTGTCTACAAACATGTGGACAATAGCAGGGCCTAATTTTCCACTCAATTTTTTCCTGGGAATGTGTGCCGTTATCTTTGGAGTCAATCTCATCCTTTGTGCAGAAATCAACAAGAAGGTCTTATTAAACATTAAAAAAATTCAAAAATTTCAATATCAATTTATCATCTAAGGCAAGTGGGATTGGATTTGCTATCAAATTCCGATTCCAACATGAACAGTGCTGGAAAAGATGCCATGTTGGTTATATGGAAGAAGTCACACAAGGGATTTCAATGGTTCATTATGACCTTCTATCAAATTCAGTCGGGGTCAAGGGTCATGGATTCTTTACCATCACTTATACATTCATTGGAACTGTGAGTATTTGGTCAAACTAAAGAACTTTCTAGCATAACAAATATATATTTTTTAAACGTTCAGGTCGTTGGAGCAGTCATGTCATACGCGATAATCATTCGACAACTGGAGAATTAGGTTTCGAAATGTGTGAGAATTCATAGATCGTTTTCATCTAGTTCTGCGGAATTTGATTTCCTCACATAGACGTAAATCTAGATTGTGTCCAATCTTCAAATAAAAAGATACATTCATATGCTAATTGATTCACATGAACAAATATACCTATGCAATATATGAGACTTGGGCAGACACTATAAAGGCTGTCAAAATTTATTATTGATGTGAGTCAAAATGTGAGAAAGCCAAAAAACCAATCACATTAATCTAAGCACACATTGTCCTGTCGTGTCATAAGGTAGACGATCGTCAATATTTTCATTCTACTCAATGTGGAGAGGACAAAATATGACTAGTTTTGCAAATTCAATAGGAATAAGTTAGAAAGTGCTGCATTCAATTTATTTTATTTCAATCAACCCAATGTCTTTAGTACAACCTTCTTTATAAACGGTCACAACGTCATTTACAATTCCGCTAGCTCAGATAGAAAAGTGTAATGTGTTGTCACGTATCACCGAACAGTACTTTGAATACTGCGAGATAAAATGACCCTAGAAATAATGAATTCCGAAATAATATTATCGCCAAAGTCTGAAATTGGTGATAGAATGTATAAAATTCCACATCACCCAAAGGGAAACTTGCCTTGGATACTTACTTCAGCTTTTAGTCTGGAATATAACATATTCGTCATACCATTCAACCTACATTTTGACACGTCAACCAGAACTTATGGCAACAAAAGTCAAAATTGGAATATGGTTAGTCAGCTTATATGCATGGAAATGAATTTAGTTACTAAAATAATTTAATTTCATGGTTCTCAGCATTGGATTTCATCTAGTGATCCTTGGAATTGAAACCATAACAAAAATTTTGCCCAGATTCATTTCTTTTGGAAATACCGTTCTATGTGAAAATCCTAAATCCGACATCAGCAAATTGATTCTAATTTTATTCCATTTCTCGGCCTACACAAGGAGCTGGGTGCTGTTTTTCACAGTCTGGTATGTACGATCTGCTATGGTTGAAGTGTGTAATCAGATTTCAAAAATTATTAAATCCATGGACCTAATCGGAATACAAATTCATTGGACGAAGGTAGCATTTAAAAATATCGTTCCAGGTTTCTGACTTAAATTGAAAAATTCAATATGAATTGGATTGGTTTACATTCAATCCTGGTTTGTCTTCTTTTGTCTGCTAAAATTGCATGTGATTGTTACCTTGACCTATGGAGCAACTCGGAATCCTTTGAAATAAAAGTGAATATGGAAAAACCAGCACAGTTCATCTAGAAATCAATAATTCGACAAGGGTCATCAGTGTCAGGCCCTGGTGATAGTGAGATGGTAAGAAAGTAATGCATTTTTATTATGGCAAACCAATTCATAAGCTGGTGCTAGTATGGTTCGTTTTGTTTTGCCATTTAGATAACAGATCTTGCCACAGACTTTGTGAAACTTGCTGAATGCATAAACCACGGAATTGGATTTATTTTGGCTGCGAATATCTTTACATGTCTGCCTTTCTTTGCACAAAATCTTAACGTCCTATTCGAAAACGACCGAGCGAAAACTTTTAGCTATTGTATTTACGGAACGATCTATTTAGGAACATTATTGATAGCGGCAGATGGGCATTCGAAGGTATTATTCTGACTTCTATTTAATTCGTAAATACTTGTGAACCATGGCGTGATTTTAGTCCCAAAGTGTAATCACACTTATTCAACAAAAATCCTTGAACTTGGTCAAGAATAAAGATTCATCACTTATCCTTCGATCCACGATTCTGGCAACTCAAATTTCAAATGATTCAAAATCTTAACGTCCTATTCGAAAACGACCGAGCGAAAACTTTTAGCTATTGTATTTACGGAACGCCCTATTTAGGAACATTATTGATAGCGGCAGATGGGCATTCGAAGGTATTATTCTGACTTCGATTTAATCCGTAAATACTTGTGAACCATGGTGTGATTTTAGTCCCAAAGTGTAATCACACTTATTCAGCAAGAATCCTTGAACTTGGTCAAGAATAAAGATTCATCACTTATCCTTCGATCCACGATTCTGGCAACTCAAATTTCAAATGATGCTATCTGCCTTCGTGGTGAACCATGTTTCAGCATTACTTATGGATTAATTGGAAATGTAAGTGTAGCTTTCTGTATCCCGCCTTTCTGGTCATTTACCTGCTCTAAATTTATTTATCTTATAGNGTAGCTTTCTGTATCCCGCCTTTCTGGTCATTTACCTGCTCTAAATTTATATATCTTATAGATCATTTCCATGATTTTAACGTACGCCATCATTGAGCTTCAACAGAAAGTTGACGGGTAGTAAGATTAGTGGTCGCAGTCCCAAGCCTTCCCTCTGGTCTCATAGCCCAACAAAACCAAAATGCAATGCTTAATAAATTTGCAATGATGAATTATTTCAATATTATTTGGATATAATAATATTATTAATATTAATAATATAATATATTTATATTATTATATTATAATAACATATTAATAATATAATTCGCATTGAATTGAGGCTTAATGCGAGTTATATGAATTACAAACATCTATTGTACTTTTCAATGCAATTTCTTTAAGTAAACACAATTTCTGTTATTGCTTGCTTGGGAAAAGTTAATTTCATTGCAATGGAATTACCAGCTTTGGAATTGAAGACCTAACATTAGCTTGTTGTGAAAATTCGGTTTGACTTGCTACAAATGGATTCAGGATTGATCATACCAGCGAAAGGCAAAATCGGTTATAAAATTAAGAATATGCAGAATTTAATCTCGCCAAGCCAATCAAGTCCAAAGGTCAGCCTCACCCCCAAGCCCAACTTGCCTTGGATAATTACTGGTGTTTTTAAAATTGGTTATTATGGATTCGTGATACCATTTAATGTTAATTTTGACTACTCGATCGGATCTTACACAACTGGAGGACAAACTTGTTCCAATGTAATTTCAATTCTTACATCCTACGTAAGAAATTCATTTAAATTTAAATCTTCTTTTTTCAGATTATCACCCTGCTCTTGAACTTGTTGGTAGTCATATTAGACACTTTTAAACTAATCTTGCCACTTGTCTCTGATCTCGAATATGAAGCAAGGACAGTTAGGTCCACATCAGATATCAGCAAGCTTATCATGGCTTGGTTTAGAATTGGAGGACATGCAAGGGCTTGGGCTCTTTTGTTCATGCTGTGCAGAAAGCGTGACGTTTTCCGAAACACATTTAACCAAATCACCAAAATCGTGAAAACAATGGAAAAAATCGGAATACCAATACCATGGATAAGGGTAGTCTACGTCTTAAGATAAAATGTTTTATTCATAAAATGTTTCTTAAATTTTAGATTCATGTGTATTCATCCTTGCTGGTTGTACTTGTGCTTACAAAACTCGTAACCGGGAGCTATTTTGAGATGTTCGCTGATGCTGAGACTGAGGTGGATAAACTTGTAGGAAAACAATTTCGACAGATGTACATGAAAGTATTTTCAAATTTAGGAAAAATCTCATCAGGTCATATTTTCTAGAACTTACAACTTTGTCTTCGTTTTTTGCATATATGATTATGTCTGATGTTATTTTCTGATTATAGAGGATTCCTTTCAGATGCCGACTTCAGTTATTATTTTCAAGCTGATTTTTACATTGTACCACTATATCCATGAGGCCATATCAGATTTACTTCCTTGTGGAATAATCCTGATATTTCAATCATTGTTAGCATCCATTGCAGCTCATGCTAATGCTAATGCCTCAGTTGACAGGCGCTCTGACTCTACCGTTCGAGATATGGTTCTTCCTGACCTAATGATAGTTAATTAATATTCATACGTTAATTTACAATTTTTTATTAGGCTGTGGAATTGTCCACTGATATTTTGAAACTGGTTGAGTTCATAAATGCTGGGATTGGATACCTATTGGCTACACAGATATTTACGTGTCTCCCTTACTTTGCTTCACATTTGAGAGTTCTTTTCAAAAGTGACCGATATGATATGATCAATCTTGGCATTTACGTCATGATTTACTTGGGTAATCTTATCGCAGCAGCTGATGGAAATTCAAAGGTATTCCTAGTGTATTTCACATTCATACCCTTGCCTTCCTAAAATTGATATAAAAAAATTATAGTCTCATGCCCTTGTTACACTTTTGCGAAGTGGGCCACCAAATTGGGCTAGAAATACAGATTCATCCATTCTGGCAATGCAAATCACGACCGACGCAATCTGTCTTCGTGGGGAACCATATTTTAGCATTACTTATGGTCTAATTGGGAATGTAAGTACTGAATTCTTAAAATTACTTCATTAGTTGGTTTTGCTGAATTTTTAAATGATTTTACCTAATACAGATCATTTCCATGATTTTAACATACGCGATTATTGAGCTCCAACAACAAGGACCTGGATTTGGACCAACTTCAATTGTCTAAAATATAATCCAGGACTAAAAGTGTACGAAATGAAATAAATTAGAAAAATATAAATAAACTTTTTGGTTAGCTCGATTTAAGTGGATGAGATTTATTACGAATTATACACCAGGACTATGTCGAATAGATTTGCTTTACAGATTGGACAAAATTTATATCCTTTCATAACTAAAAT
>WJEZ01002180.1:0-14334 GCA_009869925.1 Thalassaphorura encarpata | reverse complement strand
TATCAATCACTTATTCCAATGTAATTTATGGCGATATAGATTGTTGAACTTTGCTAAAGTAGAGCCAAATGTTTATGCCCGACGATTCAAGCGTTTTTAGTTTGCTTCAAAATACTTATTTCTCGAAAAAATTAATTGGACTAGTGTGTTTTTAATGCATAAACGTATTTAATAGATCAACATGAACTCATCCCAATACTTCAGCAACCAATTAATCAATCTCTTTTGGTATGGTATTAATTCAGACACATTGTTCTTATTCATGCGAAGCAGTCCCTAATTCGTGCTCAAGTTAATCCACTAGCCTAACTTTGGTTTATGGAGAAGTGCATGAAAATCACGAATGAAGGATTCAAAATTAGGACTCATTCGTTTGACCTGTCAAGCAGTGATTGATTTAAGCCGTTAATCCGACCTCTGATATATTGGTGCTTCAAAAATTAGACCAAAACCCTCACCCAATCTAACTGAGTCTAATAATCTTAGCCAGTTTTGAACAAAGCATTACTTGTCATGTACTACATCACATCGTAAAGATGGGGAACTAGATCAACCAAAGCTGCAAACGACTTCTTGTTTCTGACT
Source organism: Thalassaphorura encarpata (assembly GCA_009869925.1). Classification (NCBI taxonomy): domain Eukaryota; kingdom Metazoa; phylum Arthropoda; class Collembola; order Poduromorpha; family Onychiuridae; genus Thalassaphorura; species Thalassaphorura encarpata. The sequence continues at coordinate 13,749 of WJEZ01002180.1, read as the reverse complement.
AGATCTGGTTCTTACACCTTACCATTTGCCATTCGCAAGTTTTTTTGTGACTGAACCATTAAAGAGTGAAAGATAGCTTACAGACAAGTCAGCCGACAAAGTTCGTCGTGAGTTATTATTGCTATTGCCTAAACTGCTTTTACAAATAAATCATTTCTTGAAGTGAAGTGAAGGGTTCGGCGATCAAAAATAATGCAAAATTTACGAGGAGATTATTGGAATTGTATGTCAGAGGAATGAACGGAGATGTTTCCACTTCCTCTACAAATGCAATAACGAATTCAGTCTGAAGGGAAGCAATAAAATTCATGATGAGAATAGTATGCAAGCAACTACGACCCGAGGACTCAGTTAACTATTTTTCCTCTAAATCTGATATTCTAGTACATAATATCAAATTGGATAAACTTGAATATCTCAATTTTAAACGTTTAAAAGTTCAATAAAACTTTATTTTTGTAATTCTTGTCACTCGAAGTAATTAGGTCTCATTTCTCATATGACTCTAACTTTTTAAAAAATGAAGAAAATTTGTTCTTTTTGTATTAGCGGATGACGCGAATATTTAGTATCCAAATGTCTGATCATAAATTCGAAAACTTCTTCAACATATTTCGTGTTTGGATAATAAAACTTGAAATTTTGGTACTACGTTATCAATTGACATGTATTGTATACGGGATTGTTTTAATGAACTCATAATATCGAACTCTTTCTTATCTTGACCAATGGACCACTGACACACACAAGTACATCCAAATGACAGTTAATGACCTCTGCTTTAATCAGTACAAATCTACACAATTGTTTGGATTGCTCCGACACGATGTAATTAATTTTTAACTCATTACTGCAACAAATAAGGTGAGAAATCACTCGTCAATGATATAGCTATCATTTATCTTCTATTCAATTGAAAATCGCACAGCGAGAAAGTGAAGTTGATTTTGACAGTCTCATTAATCTACTCATATTCGTCCGTCTCATAATTTCAGTTTCATCTTTTGGGATTTGTGATAAACTAGATTAGACAGGCACAGGGTGGTATAATTCAGCTTCCTGACTACTACGAATTCGGGAGAATTTTTATGGTAACATAATTCGAGTTTCATTGCAGTTTTTGCTTTCAACAAATTTTATTCCAAATCTTGAGGCTAGAGAACGTTCTCCAACATGTGTTTATATTCGTTTTATTTATGAGCTTTCGCTCTCTATGAAATCTTCGTATTTTTTGCTATCTTTAACAACACTCGTCCAGACGAATTACGTTAGCCATGGTAAATGTTGCGGTGGGGTGCAACGTGTTGTCTTATTCTGAAGATGCACGCACTTTAGTCAATACCTTTGCATTGCGTGAGCACAGCACTTCCATTCATGTAACTTCCACGCCCCAAGCTTCGGCTTGGTTCGGCATTATGATTGAAATTATCTTGAGGAATTGCAAAGGAGTAAGTTGGCATGTTAGCACGAAATTATTTGTTTTTCTGAAGTGAAGGATGACTCGAGTTCAAGGTTAGAAATACAAATCCACGAGGACGGCTGGCTGCTCTGCTTGCAAGCATGGTCATCTAGAGTAACCTGCGCACATAATTTCTTTTCAAACTTCTTCGTCAATGGGGCTACTCTGTCAAATCACTCCGTTCGTATTATAATTATAATAATTCTGACATGTTGGGTACAGTCTAGTCCAGGTAGGGAGTTGAGCTCATTCAAATTCATGCAAAATTTGTCCCTAAAGAGTGTACTCCTTGTTTCTGTTCCATTTTAGATTTACACCTTTTAAGTCATAAATTAATCAACTTTCTTTTTTAGCTGTCAGAAATTTTGTACATATGCATTTAATGCAACCTGAAGGATGTATATAATCAGATTTACGTCGGCTCCAGCTGTGTTCTCAGCTCAAGACCCAGTACTAGTTACAATTGTAATGATAATACGAGAGCAAGGTGTTAGTAAAAATAACACACTATTGTACAACTTTACTTTATGTTCCTCCCTATTCACATTTCACTTTCAATCTAACAATGCGGAGGCGGAGTAGCATCCTATTTCTACACCGCTAGATTTATCTAAAAGATTGTTGTTGTTCAAGGACGCTGGATAGAATGGTACTTACGACTGTGTTTGACTTGATTGACCGAATGCCACTTGATAGGGAAGGTTAATTAGAATTTATGCAAATCTCCACTCCTCTCTGAGCTGAAGGTTTCGACTGAACCTTGAATTTACCTGTCGTTCGGGTTCTTGCCCCTTTGAGTGCTCTCCAGGACATTAATTACTCTGCCCTTATTGACTTTTTACTTGTCATCTTCAAAGGACAGCGCTCAAGCAAAGTTTATTCGTCCAAGACTAATCATCATTAGTCCTCAACCCTACAAAGGGAGTTGTTTTCAGGCATGGTGATGTAATGAACATTTTTCCATGTTCTGTCCTTCCTTCAACACGTATTGATTGATTGCTGAGTGTAATTTTTCTCTTCTGCCGTCTGGAATACTAAATGCGGAAATCTTCCTAAGTAGAAGTTGTAAATAGACTTATTCTACAAATTCTAAAGCGCGTCTGCAATTTGCTGCTACCTTAAGCAGTGAAGTTTTTACCAGTTTCTTTAGTTAATAAATTTAGTCAGTAAAATTTACTGACTAAGTTTATAGCAACTACAGTATTTAATACTGTAGTTGCTTCGACAGACAATGGAATTAATTAAAATACAGACCAATATTTCCCTTCAAACCATAAATGTTTCATTTTCCTTTGAATAAGTACGCTCCTTAAGTGGTTTAAACTTTGAGTTGATCGAGGTCCTTCGATTTTTTTTCTTTAAATTCACTCTATGTATTCTGATCTCAAAGGTAGAATGTCTGTCAGCTCCACGGGGTAGGAAAATCACACTTTGATAACTCATGGTTTTGACAATTATGTGTCAAAAGATCTTAAGCAAATATTTCTTTGTTTGCCATATTTGTAGAACTTTAAAGAAATATTTTGCATATTTTTGTGAAACACTTAAAATGGATGCACCCTTTCAGTCTCGGGTTCTGATTATTCATTATTAATGTGAAAGTAGTAGAGAAGAGATGCTAAATTTTAATTAAAGTATACCCCAAGTTTGATGAGGATGCAATTACTTTTTTAACTGTAGGCAAGAAGTGCTACTTTTTCTGCTGTTTGAATTGAATTGTGGCGTGCATCGCGTGATTATTTCCCAAATCAAAATCTCTGAGTTCACTCATTAGGAAGTGAGAATGCCATCATTTGGCATTTAAGGATTAGGCAAAACTCAAAAACAATATTGATGGCTTGACCCAATTTTTTATCTGTCTACTTCTTGTGGTCAGGCCGATTAGACCTGTGGATTTTTTAAGATAATTTAATTGGATTCGGTGTCAAAAAGAAGAAAGCTTCAGCAGTATTGGCTAACGTCTTTAATTGTGAAGATAACGCGTAGTATTTTAAGCAAATTCTATCTAAGGGTGATTTGAATTTTCGGTAACAAAGTAATATGCTCGTAGGTTTGTACTTTTGTTGAATTCATTTCTTGCAAAGGAAGCAATTTAAAAATCTCAGATCCTCTTGCATGTGTTTTGGCTCACACCCTGTGCTTGTCATGTCAGTCATTCTGTCAGTAGTGAGATCTTCGTACAAGTGTTGCATGCATCCTAAAATCTCCTTTGCTGGAGGTAGGGAAATTAATTGATGCAAGTGCACTGCACCGCAACGTAAAGATTTCCCAGACTTCCCTTCCCATTCTCAGTCAGTCTGCCGTCGCTATTTGACTGTGTGTTAGTGCACTGCAAAATAATAACGTGTACGAGCTCGTATCATTAAGCAATTTATTAGATGAGTACTTTACGATTTAATACCTCAATGGTTTTCATCATGGTTTCACTTTAAGAGAAAAACATACAATTATAGCAAAATTGTGTAACTTTCATCGAGTTTACCAGGCTTAGGTTTTTGCTTGTTTCTGAAAGTCAGAATAAAATGAAACGTAGTTTCAGTAGATTTTTGAACAGATTGTCAGTTTATATAAAGTAGAACTGGACAAAATCTTGGCAAAAGTTCTGATTTCTCTTACTTCTCACTCTGACAAGGGCAGCGAGTGGCAGTTCCAAAATCAGACTACAACAAGAGGAATTTGAGGGTGAACTGAACAATACATTAAACCCGAGCATGATAATAATCACCCGATAGATTAATTACCTGGTTGAATTTAGACCAACCTCATACTAAGAGCCAACAGGATACAAACTTTATGATACCTCTTATTTATTACTATTTTGTTATAATCAATTGTAAAGTGTGTGAATTTAGGATTTAGTGTGAACGAATGAGGCATGACTCTAATCTGGGGTAACGGAAAAATTGTGACTCTATTTTCCTCAAAGAATGACAATTTTTTGGTTTAACTTTTTGTACCTGGTCTTTTTCACTTGACAGTTTTGAAACAGAATCCTTCTCAGAACTTCGTGACGCTCCTTGCTGTGTCATTTATACGATTCATTGCCGACCAAAGCTTTTATTTTATTTTTCATTTAGTACAATTGGGTTTTGCAGATATCATGTGGCGATNACTTTTTGTACCTGGTCTTTTTCACTTGACAGTTTTGAAACAGAATCCTTCTCAGAACTTCGTGACGCTCCTTGCTGTGTCATTTATACGATTCATTGCCGACCAAAGCTTTTATTTTATTTTTCATTTAGTACAATTGGGTTTTGCAGATATCATGTGGCGATGGCAAGTACCAAAAGGCGAATTACGAGTAGTTATATTCCGAAGTTTAGTTTAAAGTATGGACAACCTAAAAATCAAAAATAACGCCAGCTCGTTGAGTTTTCCAAGCTCTAATTTTTTACACATTCGTATTCGAGACTTCGAAAATTTACATCATGCAAGGATTACGGATTGATTGACGATCATAGCATTTAATGTGTTCCGTCTTATAACTGTTTATCTAAAGATCAAATTCGGATGTTCTACTCCAAATATGGAATTTCTTTGTTAACTGCTTTGAAAGGTGGTTCGGATTTATTTCCAAGCCTGTTGTGTGATTACTCAATGCTTGCTCATGGCATAATGGATTGCAAAATTCATCGGGTTGGAATTTAAGGTTGATATCAAGATCAGCGATCATTGTAATCTTATTCTTTGGGAATAACAATTCCTTCAGAATTGAATGGGCATATTATCTCCTCAAGTTTTCCGAATTTCGAACCAGAATATTAATGTTTCCTTCTAAGGGAAACTCTTTGGAATTTATTTATTCTTAATACGTCACAATTCGCAGTGTATAATAATATTATCATTTCGATTGAAGCTTTCATGTCTATGCCCAGGCGTGGGAGCATTAGGAGTTACGTTGAATTAAATTCTCACACCAGATTTAAACCATACAGTGCATATTATTTGAATATTTAATCGTGCCTTGAATTTGAAAATAGCCGAGAGATGCATTAAATGCAACAACAACAAACAATTCCAATCCATTGCTATTTCTTATCATAAACCTGACTAACTTTATTAAGACTGAAATACTCCAAGAAATAAGAATTCCGTGAGCCTTTTGCTTGCAGAGCAAAATTTCGAATGGAGCTGGCCGAATCCAGTCAAGTTTTCATTAATTCAACTAAATGTGTCATACGTTACTGCAGGTTGTAGGAATGGTTTGTTTAATACAGGACACCATCAGCGAAATTATTTTTACTGCCATATTCTGAGCACTTTGACTAACACGGGCATAGTTGAAGGGTGCAAATGTAAAAATTGAATTTCATGTTTCATGCGTTGGGATTCAACGAAGCATACTTGATCGTTCCTGATGTGCATGTTTCAAGCACATTTGACTTCCAATCTTTCACCGGTGAAAGTCTGCTAAGAGATAAAGGAAGAGTTGATTTTTTTAATTTAGAAAAGAGGTTTATTAAAAATTTAATCAATTTGATTGGAAATGACTGCGAGTTCTACAGTTTCTGCAGTTAACATTGAGTAGATTCTTTACATACGAACTAAAAATACATGTGATGCTTATTGAACTTGACTGCATAAAATATGGCACCGAACGAATAACCACTGATTCGTTAGCATTAGTAATGTACCCGGAAACTCGTAGGCTTTATTTACATTTGCACTTCCAATTGACAGATTTGCGCTGGCGGATGTGTACATGTGCGTATTCAAGAACAGTAGATGAACCGGCTCAGCTCATTTAACCAGCAACCTGACACGGTTTGTCAACCATTGAATATTTGGATGGGAGTGGCGAATGTGGGTAACCACAGATGAATAGCCAACTTAACTAAATAGAGAGGACTGCGTAGCCTTGTAAAACACATTGGAAATCCTCCCATGAGCAATTGCAGGGCAATTAAACATTATAATGCAATGCAGAATTTGAAGTGGATGATTAATCCAGGATGATGGAACATTTTTCAACCTCAATGTTCAATGACTAAAAATTCGGTGGAAGGAATAATGAGAATGGCACCCTGAAAAGAGCAAATGGATATTTTGTCATTGCGGTGCGGGGTGTCACACTAACCATTAAACCTGACAGTTAAGTTACATTCTTCATCATTTCCTGCTATATTCCGGTGTTTCCTTTCTACTCGATTTGATTTATGCATTCTTCATTCGAACCTATTATTACATAAAACGATTTTTAAATGCAATTGTCACATCACATTCACCAGAATTGTAGAAGGAAAATCAAAGCATTTTCCGCTTTAATCTGCATAATTTTTTTGTAAAAGTTTATCAACCCCATGTGCGTTGCGTTTGAAGGCAATTCGAATCTATAAATTATATCTAACGAAACAATATTTTATAGTCAAATGGAAGTGAAAACTCGATCAAATCTGAGTTGCTTCCAGGTTTGTAGATGTTTATGTAAATTTTAGGATCGGATGGATTGAGTTCGTGAGGAGATTAAAAGATATTTTTGAAACATGCTTGTTTTTGCATGTACAAGCTGAAGTGGCTACTTAATGTTTTTGGGCAGCTCAGCTGGTTCTAATATTATGTGCCCCACTTCTGAGTTACTCGTAGGTAGCTATTTGGACATTGGACTCCGGTTTTTAGAGGATCTGGTATTAGACAAATGAAGATTTTTAATCTTACTGTGACGGATTAAAGTTCATTCCTCAGCTGGAAAACAAACGACAAGAAAAGACCACCTTGATTTAACTTTCACGTCACAGCTGGTGTCCTGTAATTGAATAAAGATGACCAATCATATATTTAACCTCGTGATCCAACTTTCAATTGTTCTGACTAAATTGATTTGCGTTATCTCAGTAATTCTGTTTGTTAGGGCTTAATTCGGTCGTAGTGCGATTTAATAAATTTGCCCCACTAATCGAAATAACTGAGTTCATATGCTCAGAACATTTTCTGTGCTTTGTTCACTTACAATTCTTGGGGTGAACAACGAAAAGTATCTTCTGAACTATATAATTAAATTCAAAAGTTATTAGGAAATTTGTGTTTCTTACCATCGTGTAAACTTTCATTTGAGATTATGAGTTTTCGGGTGAATCTCGTTTGGTTTAGCATTCGTATGAATCAACTGTCTGAATAGTACGAAAATACGATTTCTCAATTGCATTCCTTCCTTAAACAAATGCTCAGCAAAACATATGCTTGTCAGACTGTTAGAAAATGGTGAAATTGAAATTGAGCCGTGAAATTTGCCTGAATGCACACACACACACAGTCATTAGATTTTGAATTAGATTCGCACGTCTGCACCTCGTTTGCCAAATGCAACGTTCCTATTGTCCGCATTCCAAGACCACCTTGTTGAAATTGTGATTCCGGTAGAGAAATGACAGAGGATGATTTGATTGTCCTGCTTTAATTGTGAGGTTGTGACTACTTAACAAATGACCGATGGCATCGGCTGATTAATTTTGAAATTAATTCTCGCTCATTAGTAGGTGAGAAGTCAGCGGGAAGGAAATGGGTGCTATTATTCATGTCTACGCACAACAAAAACAATTTTTTTTGGTAAATGAATTATATCGCGTGAATTGCTCTTAGGTCTTTCTAGCTTTTTCTTGATTGTGCATGTATACTGTAAAATTATTTAGTTTATGTTTGAGACTACTCTATTATGTCAATTATGAAACAAGTTTACAATTTGATTTGGCTGAGATTGTCTAAGCTATGTTCTAAAGACTTCTACTTTATTGTAAAATGACCCAATCTTTTATAATCACCTACTGGAATGTACAACTTAACTTTTTGGCGCATATTTTTAAAATATTTATTTACAATATAAAGAGATGGTGTCGAATAACGAGAATATAGAATTTTGAATCTCTGACTGTTTTGAACTACAAAGTGAAGTTCACTGTTTGTCCTTCTTTTGTTCTGCTTTGCATTGGCGAAAAGAATAAATCAATGTTAGGAAATTCCAAAAGAAACTTTTGGCAATGCTTGCAAAGTTCAATTTATTAGCCGGATGATTGACACAGACCATGACCTACTATTTTCTGAATCGGGTTTAGGGCAATTGAGCCAGTAAATTATGGGTAGATAAATGACCGACATGCTTTCAAACACCGATGGCCCGACCATCCCGGTTTCTGTTATGTTCTCAAAGAAAACGATGGACAGGTCTTATCTACTTATTCCAATTTGTGTACAGGCTTTCTTTTGTTATTATTGTGGTTTGGTGCAGGTCATGTCACGTAGCAAATAAGTTTATGTCATTCACAGAGAGAATTTTCTTTTGAAATGAATTTATTGATTCCTTTTGTTTGTTTTTTGTGCAGATGGCTATGCCTATAGAATATTTCGCTTTTGTAGATTATTAGCTAGAATACGAAATAAATGTAGACTTGAGGCAACAGGCAAAATATAAAAATTTAAATAAGACGATTTAATATTTAAATCTGGCATAATAAATTCGAATCGCTATATTGCACAACATTCCTGTGCTAAACTAAATTGAGAGAGTAATATTCAAAGCATTATTATATGCACCGTCCAACTTAAGTGTTCCAAGTCACGTTGTTAATTCAGCCTCCATCAGAGCACAACAATCAAATCATCACTTGTTATGTTTTGTAAAGCAATAAAGTTTAGACAGAACATCGTGTTTTCATTAGAAAAACAAGCTCTACATGCACCGTGCAGTTAAAAGTAGAGAATCCGGTTTTGATCTGGATTTGGGAATTTACGTGTAACATCAGTTAGTAAATTGGCTTTGGGAACCTCTATAGTTATCCGTTTAGACGAATCAATGAAGAAGATTAGAATGTGATAAGCAATCGGTGTTTTTTGTGTCGATAGCTAGTAATCAACACACAAGCCCTGTCACGAATATTGGATCAAGTTCTGGGAAATAATTTCAGTTTATCTGGAGATAGTTTGTTTCGATTATGTTTTGGCATAGCTCGTTTTCCATATGTCAATTTCCTATCCTGAGTTAAAACAAAACGTTGAAATTAGGTGCAATATTTATAATCAGTACCACACGCAACCAGTACATTTGATTAATTCTTGATTAGGATGAGACATAAACCTAGATTGAAATCTCGAAAGACTTATTTGGGTGAATTACGCCCTAAGGCATCGTGGATTTTGATTTGTAAGTACATTGTACTTGAATTCATTTTGTAAACAAATCCAATTGATTGCCACCCTCCGCAGACTGTCTGCTAGTCTGCTACTGCTCTGTTCTGCCATGCCATGTCCATACTTGGATGAAAGATAAGAGGATTTGTTGACTTTTGTTCAAGAAGCCTCATCTTCATTTCCTCTTGTCAATTTCCAAACCAATCATTTCAATTAACTTGTACATATATGGGCCTTAGGCTCTAATGCCGCCACCAGCACTAGCACCACCGTTTTGGCATTTGGCAATCTTGGCTTTCATTCTGCTGCAATGCAATAAGAGACCAAAGCCTCATTTGTCCTATTCAATGGATCGAAATGATGGACTACGCGTTTTTCTTTGATCCTCCCTTGTCGACATGTCAAGCCGGTTTGCTTTGATGAAACACAAGTTCAACTTCATTCACAATTAGTAAACGCACGATTTGAAGTATTCTCTTTGGATTCGGAACAGAATCCTCAGAAAATGGCACAGTTCTTAGATGGGTCTCGTATATTTCGTTAGCGCAAAATAATTCAGTTCCGGTGAAGACTTTGAGGAAATGATAGAATCGTATTATGCACATTGCACATGTTGTTTGAATTTGACAAGGCAAGGCCAATGCACTGATTGACACGCAATATGAAAACGTGAATTGTTCTCCGTAATTGTTTTGAGGGTAATAAAATTACTCTCTTGCAGGTTAATAGGTATTGCATTTTGTTGAAAAATTCACACGAGGAAGAGTTGAAAGGTTAAGAAAGAAATGTGTGACATGGGTTTTCACTTTCGTTTGTGTTTAATCACGCAAAGCTAAATTCCATGAACAAGACTAGTAAAATACATTCTGAGCATTGAAATTGTAAGCTGGTAAGAAGCTAAGTTAAATTAATTCATAGCACAGAAATGATTATTATACGACAGTTCCAACAATTACAGATTAAAAGTATGGATTCTTCGATTGTCGCGTGCAGAAAAGACAAAGAAGGAAACAGATAATAAAATAAATTATAGAGTGTAAGAATTTCGCACAGATGTTTGAATAATGATTTCTTCTGCTTTCGCATTTGTTATCATTGATGGTGGTCATGTAAAATTACTGTAATATTTATATGATTACTGTGTTAATTAAATTCTCAATTCAATTATTTCCCTTTTCTGTGGTCATACTTTCTCTGCACTTTCACAGATTCCCTGTGCTATCCGTGTATTCAAAATATATAATACAACATAACATTACACATTTTTAAACCCAGACAAGAAAGTGATAAGACATGCACGGTTTGGCCTAGTAGACATTTGGATCTTGTACTGCTAAACTCAGGATTCATTTTTTACTTCCGAGTCACTCTCAAACTGCTAAAGGCATTCATCATTCCTTGACCAGGCTGAGCTGTTGCGTGAAGAAAACATCATGCTCAGGTTTTGTCTATCCAGACAAGAGACAATGAAAATCCGGGCTCTGGAATGGTATAATTAGCCTCAAGCGCTTCTGGTCTATTACAACAGCGTCTCGGACCAGAGGAATTTGGTCAAGGCAAAGAATAAAACGGACATACTCGGATTTTGTTGCATAGCTTATTTGTTTGGACAAAAAACTGTGTTACTTGTTCTCTGCAGCTGTTGGTGTGTGTACCTTTTAGTTTTTTCTTTAAATTGAGCTTTGAGCTATTCTGGACGGAGCCCGGAAAATTTTACAGTTTATGAGTTTTTGACACTCTATACAACAATCTGATTACTGAATACGTGTACATCTTTATGTTGCATTACAACTTACTGTGATGAAATGTAGATTTTACGTTCAAATTATGTTTTGTCGTTATATGATTCTAACTTTTTAAATACTCGTCCAGGCTTCATCACTGTAGCTTCAATTTTAGAATTCCAACTTGTGGAATTATTACGCCTTACAATGGCGGATTAACTTTTGTGTAATAGGTTATAATTGGGATAATGTTATATTATTGAATCGGGAGTTTGATATTTCATCATATTTCACTTCGGGACTTTTTTAATTTTTCGACCAATGAGGATTTCCGACTGAACATAAGTGATCAGTTAGTTCAGGTTTAGAATAAAGTCTCATGTTCTCTCTTTTCCGTGTTGGATGCATCGGAAATAAACATTTTGACCTAATTTATTCCTAATTTTTTATTCAACAAAGTGTAAAATTGACCCTTTCTGCTTAATTAGCAGTAGCTTGAACACGTGGGCACAAATGTGTACTATTATTTCCCAAACAATTAGTATTGTTATTATTTGATGACGGGCAATACCTAAAACTGACTTGAAATGACATAAATGCGTAAGGATTGAGATCCTGACGCATTTGCGTGATGTGAATGTAACTCCTCGCATTGTTCTTTGTCAGTGTTTGTGAAGTGCCTTAGCTTAGCGTTGGCATCATTCGGTCGGACAGGACCATGGTCATACATTGACCCAGACCAAAACACAATGAGCATGACTTTTGAATTTACTAATGATTGTGAGATGAGGAATACTTTTACAAATGACCGATGGCATTGCGTGATTAATTTTTGAATTAATCCTCACTCATTTGCGGATGAGAAGTCAGCGGGAAGGATTGAGGTAACCACATCACGCATCGTACAAAGTAAAAATCTTCGGTTAGATATCTGGTTGCTTGCTCTTACGTTGGGAAATTAATCGAACTTTGTGACCTTAAATTTATTTTGCACAATTAAGTAATTTACCGTATGGAATAGCAAAAACAAATTAAGTTCATGTTCACACCAATCATTCCGGTTTCACGGCACGGCATTTGTTGACTGTGACTTAATCGAATGGACCATCGGGTCAGGTTGAGTTTTTCAGGCTAGTTGTGGAAGTGAAAATGATGAACATTTTATTTGAAAACAATTCTCTATTTCAATTGTCCATGCCATGTCAAATATTCTAAATGTGCTACCATTAGCGCAAATTAGGAATTAGGTTGGCAGGTTTGGATTCATATACGAGGGTAGTGAGAAAAAAGTAAATTCTTCACGATTGCTTCTCATTGGCATTTTCATCCAATCGGTTACCAAAAATAACTGGATTGCTCTAAATATGGCGAATATTCGACAAGATACGTAAAAGGCCTTTCAGTTACTATTGCTACCACAATTTGAAATCCATTGATTCATTTCCGAAGTTGGGCACTTTGAAATAATTTTCTTGGAAAATGCTCTCATTAAGAATGTGTTTCCTTATATGTAGTTATTTGATTCTTCCCGATTTGCATTGTAGCATTACAGGGTTATAATTTTATAAAACACGTTCAGTGACCCCAATGTGAAGTAAAACAAATTTCTAATTTTGCACTTTGAAAAGCATAAAAATTCAAAGCGATTACAATTTATGATTTAAAACTTAGGGCTCCTCCTCATTGAGAAAGGAAAACAAATGGCAAATGGGGTGGATTGAGTGCTCCTGGCAAAAGGCAGAGATATGAAAGTCCATATAGAGTAAGGATTAAGTGTGTTCGATATTTCCGCATAGATTAAATGCTTTGGCCCTACCAGAAACAGTACTGAACATTCATAGACATAGACACCATGATTTGACATTAACCATCTTAAAATTTATTTTTATGCTACTTTGCATGCACGAAATTGCAAGAGATAATAATCGATGTCCTGACAATTCCATAAATAAAATCTTTAACTGCCCATTGTTTCTTCTTAGCTTCCTTATCGTTGTTCATCTTCTCACAAATCAAATCCAATCAATTCACCCCGTACAGTGGCAATTGGGTTAATAGGATTATTGACTTCAAAATTAAGGGATTGGGAAATTAGCAGATGCGCCAGATTGCATTAAATTACATTAGGCCTTTTCTGGAATAATCCACTACAAGCTCATAATATAATTTCCTAATTTCAACTCTGATTCTAAGGTGGTCTTCTTTTATTGCATAATTCATCATTCCTGTTACTACTACTTCCTTTAATGTCTTACGTATGAGGAACGATATCCAATTACACAATCCAATCTTGAGCTTAACAATTAGAATGACTTAGTAATCTGAGCCAAGGAGGATGAGAATGTCATTATCAAGACGCATTATTAGATTGAGTAATTTTTTATACTCAGTCACCCTGTTGAATAAGAAAAGGGGAAGAAGAGGTTTAGTTTGGTCTGGGAGATAGCC
>WJEZ01002179.1:0-14335 GCA_009869925.1 Thalassaphorura encarpata | reverse complement strand
CATATTTACGTCTTTCCTGCAGAAATTTTAATGAAATCTTCCACAGATTTTCGTTCGAAATCCACAATCCCTAGCTTTTTTTTTAAATAGAGTATTTAACACGGCACGTTTAGGCATTCGTATGGTTAAACATTCAGCAGACCCGAGGGACTCATTTGTCCCGAGGTTCGACAAATCGTGGGTGGTTGAAATTGCAGTAGGAACGAAAGCACGTTTACTAGTACTTTTATAATTCAGGAATGCCTGAGGGAACCGGATGATGGTTGTGTGAAACTAAGTCTTTCATTTTAGACAAAGTTTTCATCCTGCTGATGGTGAGAGATTCTAAAACGGGCCCTAGGTCCAACTCTATTCGTCCATTAATTATCTCTCTACTCATTCAGTTAGCTAGTCTACTCAGCCCAGTGCATTTTCATTTCAACCCAGCCAGCCAGCACCCAGTACCAATGCTAAATCCTCAAACTTTCCCGATTATCTCAAACTAGGTCTGTGATTTAAAATTATATACCCAGGTTGGTGCCTAGGTTTCCAGCCTCTGCCATTTTGCAAAATTCTCAGTCCTAAACAGCGTGGGTGTTGACAGATAAGAATTTCTAAGAGATCTTTTGTTTACGGACCAACTTCATGTTCAAAGTTTCTTTAAAAATTTGTGATATGTATTTATTCGTCCTAATTAATTTAATTTTCCAAAAACACAAACATTTAGAAAGATATGTTTACAAAGCGCGGTGAGACCAATTTGATGGACTTTTTTTGACTTTTATGATATGTCACGATTCTACAAGAAAGCGAAGCAATTCAAATTAATGAAATGCTTGTCTGTCTATTAATTTGTCCACTTTGGTAAATCAAAGGTTCCCATCCAGGCCGGAGACTGGTTAGCCATGGCTTTTGGCTCTGATATGATTTGATATACCAAAAAGCCATGCTCACCTGACCTTGGACACCTTTACAACAATTTTCTTGAGTGAATAAAAGTGAAAAGTAACCAATGCATGCGGTACACGACAAATAATACCCAAGCCAAGAAGAAAAGTTCCACACGTACGTACTTTACTTTCTCCACACTGCACTGTTTTTAGCTTTAGCAAAAAAGAAGCAACGGAAGGGCGGGTTGAATTGATTGAGCTTTTTGCAGCCAATTCCTTCGTACTTCACTTTAGGTGAAAGAAACTCCTTCCCATCAATTTTCTTACCACAACCCTTCAATTTTGAACCTAACAAAATGGTTAATTTTTACAATTTTCTTGAGTGAATAAAAGTGAAAAGTAACCAATGCATGCGGTACACGACAAATAATACCCAAGCCAAGAAGAAAAGTTCCACACGTACGTACTTTACTTTCTCCACATTGCACTGTTTAGCTTTAGCAAAAAAAACAAAACAGAAGGGCGGGTTGAATTGATTGAACTTTTTGCAGCCAATTCCTTCGTACTGAACTTTAGGTGAAAGAAACTCCTTCCCATCAATTTTCTTACCACAACCCTTCAATTTTGAACCTAACAAAATGGTTAATTTTAGGACACCTTCCATTCCATTCATGCACATACACATGCTCTCTACGTTTTTCCACTTGAGAGAAAATTGCTTCAAAATTAGTCAATTAACCTAACCAGCATAGCACCCGTGTTTAGGGAGGCTACAACAGTAATAATTAGTTCAAGCAACACAAGGGTACATTGATAATGGATTGACACAAGGTGTATGTAGTAGTAGGGACTAGACATGACATGACACGACTGTAAAGTTGTTAAGGGTTGATAATNATTGACACAAGGTGTATGTAGTAGTAGGGACTAGACATGACATGACACGACTGTAAAGTTGTTAAGGGTTGATAATAATTTGATATGAGTTGCATTGTTAGTTTTCACATGATATGCCAAATATGATACGTTTACGTTACACTCATTGGATTGAATACGTAAATTAATCACGATTACAATGAGAGAATGGAGATGAAATGTTTTTCAAAGCCACGACATCAATTTAAGTGTTTGATAATTAGATTATTACTAATTCTAATTTTAGTACCCTAATTCCTATTTGTCCCCTAATTATGTAGTAAATAATGTAGTGTTAAAAATATTCTAATCCATCCGGCCGGGCCTGCTAATAATTTTCTATTTGATATTCTTAGTCATTTTAGAATTGGAAGAAGGTGAGATAATTAATTGATTGATTTTCTTGCAGTAGTAGTCATCAACTAAATTGGGTACACCAAAAAACTTAGGAGAAACGAAATACCCGTTGTAGAATTTACAGATGCATTTGCAGTTGTTGCCGGTCAATTTACTTCTAAAGAAACTTGAAAAGATACGCGTTCATTCAGGAGATGTGATGTAATGATCTGAGTTTAATTAAGGAGATGTTTAAAGGATTTTCCTTCCATTTGATGTTGATAATGTTCCAAGGGTTCTATTGAAGAGAGTAAGTAGTAGTCGTCGTAGTTTTCTTCTTCTTTAATCAAGGAACCCAGTGTTGACGAGCCTTTCAAGAAAGAAACGAACGTCTCCAATTTCCGAGTCTTTGATTCCAAGGGATTTTAGCTACAATCAGACAGAAGTGAGAAAAAAATGAAGTGTTAGAACAAATGACAATATTTCCTCTGGGGTTTTAGACAACTAATAATATTTTAACGTCAAATGGCCTTATAATACAGATTTCATATTGACGACATGTTTTATAGCTACTTGACTTACCATCCCAAGATCTCCATTTTCAACGGCCACAAAGACAGATCTAAGATGATCCAAGTCACTCCGGAGTAAGTGGAGTGCAGCTCCAAAGTCCTCAATCGTTTGTGATTCTACAAGTGCAAATAAAAATAGAAGCTGAAATGATTGAATTCTGGACTCTGTCTCTTATCTCCGTCAACTCAGTCAGTCCTTCCGTCACGGTTCACTGAACTGTCATTCTCCCAATCTGACCAACCAATTAGTTGCCAGACCAGAATCTTCCGACCACTCGGAGAAAAAAATAAGCCAATCATATTATGTGTAGGGCTCATTGCTCTTTCGATCTATTTCTCTCCACTACTACGCTAATACAAGATGGGTTTATTTCTTCTTTGGCAAAAAAGATAAAATGTAATCACAAATAAGTCACAAATAGAAACTTTGGATGTGGTTGCGTGCTTGCTCGATAAAATTTATCCAGTTTCGCATGAAATCATGAGGTTGACCTTTTTAAAAAAATCGAGATAGTTTTTTCAGCAAGAATGGCAACTTCGTTTCATTTACTATTAATTTGTTTACGTGATATTTTAAGAATAAGCTATTAAGAGGCTAAGGTCTTCTGGAAATGTACCAGGTCAACCCAATATGCTTTAGCCTAGTCAACCAAATTGTACTTTCTACACATTTTCCTTTGCTTACTATCAAAAAGAGACGTGTATAGTCTGTACTTCTTGACTTTCTCCTTTTATCTAATATTCTAGCCTAGCCTTATTTCATCCATTCCTGCCACTGTGCATTCATGTCCCTGTCATTTCACCTCCGGTTTTCTTCCGGAACCAAAATGTCTGGTCTTGTTATGTGCTCCACATTACCATTCATGGGCAAAGAGCTAAGCTAGGCGGACTAGTTTCCGCCGGTAATAATTTCCTGCGAAACGACATAAACTAAAGGGAAGGAAGTTGGTGTCAAACTTTTCCCAATTTATTAGAGCAACTTAAAAAGCTAACATAAACTACACGTCACATCCTACGTAGTGTTTATTGTCCTTGGCAGCAGAAAGGAGAAAAGTATAAAATAGATTGGATCATAAAACTTATGAAATTTAAATTTCGGTGAGGTTTCGTAACTATAATTTTCTTATGTACTTTACTTGCATTTCTTATATTAGGGTATTGTAGGATGCAATTTACGCTATTTCCATTAACTAATTTCTACCATGTCTTCACTGTTTACTTGGTTTGAAAAATTAGTGGCGAAATGATCATGACAGCAGAATCTTCCTTGCGCTTAAGTTACAATTTTGTGTGACCTTTTATCATTGAAATTGATAGGTTCACGTCAGCGCGATTAGAGTTCAGCATGTCATTTAGGTGAATTCCTCTATTGATTTGGACACCGACTCATTTTTCAGTGAGTCAAATAGACAAAGGAAAATAACAAGTTCAGCTGAGTTGTGGAAAGGAGGAAAGGTGAAAGTTCGACTTTAAGCATCGCCTACACACACAGTCATTTAATCCCTCTATTATTTTCTAGAGGAAAATAAGAATTTCAAATGAAACTTTTGCCCTATCTTGGCTGGCTTCTACTCTACGTGTTCTGAGTTAGAAATTTCTTCATTGCAACTCATTTGATCAAAATTTCCCAAAGGTTAGATGCATATCTCTATCTCTTTCATCTAGTGTGGGTTGTAAATCATGCCCAACTAATCCAATTATCTTGTAAACTCACTTCCGCCTTCATTCCCATGTCCTGTGGTATGGCATGGAGCGTATGGTTACTTTTCTACCCAATTCATTCCAGCGCAGCGCGGCGTGTATTGCAAGTGTCAGGTTGGGAAAAGTTTATTGCCAGTAATGCCCAGGGTTTTTACTTGGGCCCAGCACAACCACATATGCAAATTCTGTTTACTACCTCCCATGCATATCAATGTTGAACGAAACGAAATGTCTACATCACTTCTAGACAGATTTATTTTCATTTTGAGCACAATTTGTGACAGATCTGCGGGAAGTCGTGTCTGCTGCCTACGGGTTGTCCTATATTTGTTTTGAATGAACTATTTCTGCCGTTCGCACTTTTACTTTGATCTTGGTTGGAATGAACGTTAAATTTTCTACTGCGCAATTTGTTTGCTGAGTGTCTCAAGACTCGACACTCAAGTTTTCTTTCTTAATTAAATATTCTTTATTAAATGCGAAAGATTTGAGTGCTTGGCTCCCCCGTCGTATCAATCATATGCCAAGAAATTCCCTAACTGAATTTACAATTAAAATTTAATCATATTTTGATTAATAAAATAGGACGTTAATAAAACTACGTGGGAGGATCGATCAAGACAACAAGGCTGAAGTAGGCTTAGAAATTTAATAAAGCTTCGGTTGGAAAATCCAGAAACCATTCACAAATTCATTTCATTGTTAAGTAGTAAGGCCTGAACTTTTGGCAAAATCTCGGGGAAAAATTGTTCCACGAAACCTTGTTTTTCTTGATTGTGTACTAATGAACTTGTAAACTTTGTTTTGCAAATTAATGAGAACGACATGAGATCGATAAACAAGGGTGTCCTTCATTTGCCTGGCCTAGTCTAGCCGACGATAGTGTAACATGATCTCAGATTCATGTTTATATTTGATGTGTTCAGCCTCAGCGACTACTTTATAGCTCAATCTGTACTGTGCAAAATTTGAGAAACAAATTGCTACCGCGACTCTGCGACTTGGAATTCTGCAGAATGATTTATAATTCACCCAGGAGCAAAGTTCTCCAAACAGAGAAGTGCAATGAATGAAGGTTCACTCTTTGTATTCATAAAACTCATGAATAATTCCTTGGGTCCTCGTAAAATATGCCCCAGTGGCAATTGAAATGAGGGCAATGTCACATTTTCATGCCAGCCTGCCTTGTGAAAATAACCCACGCTCGAATTTCTGTAAGGTATTCCGCTTGCATGGTCATTAAAGGCGCACATAAAATGTATGGGCAAGTTAAAACTGAAGGGCACGAGGGAAGCCTTACTAATATTCAGTGCCTTCATTATCTAACAGTTTTCTCCTGACTCAAACAAGGTAGAAACAATTTGGGAAAGTGGTTCAGATCAAATTTCGTTTGCATAATATGATATTATCTATTTAGGACAGACAAAATCGTTTAATAATAATATTCCTCGGGATGCTACGACCTTGTTCTTATTCGTGGCGTCATAGATGCACTTTCTAAGATTAGAATAAAAAATGTGGGCATGAATGGAAACATTCGTATTATGATTCTACACAAGGTCAGTTCAAATGACTTTTGCATTTATGAAACGAAATTTATACCTGAAATCAAAAGATCTACGAGTGAAAGTACAAACTTTGAAAGTTTTGAACAAATGTCAGCCGTGTACCGTACATAATTTATCATCCAATCTTTGGCCCTTACCTTCCAAACCGAACAGTATTAAAATTCTATATTCAGGTTTTTGCATCTAACTATTCATAAATAAAATAGTTTCGAATGGTTTTCCCATTTTGCTCTGAATTCATGGAAATATGTCACCCTTGGGAATTTTCTCCAGTACGGCGTCAATGGAGAAAAACTAATTCTGTCATGTTTTGACCCGTAGTCTTTCTGTGGAAGAAATTCTCATAATGTAAACGAATTCAGACGTCCTATTGTCATTTTTATCATGTTGTTTGTTTTCGTTCGCATAATAATGCCAGTGGTCAAATCTAGCACCACCACTAGCGTAATGAACGAACGTTGGTTTGCATGATGGATTCCGCTGATGTATACAATCGAATTTTGAATTCTGAATCATAAAAAATGTATGATCCTTTTTTGTTTGTTTACTGCCTTCTTTTGTGAGAACAGAAGAATAAGGGGTTCCCAAAGCTCATGAATGATTTCGTTACTTCTCCTGCTACTACTGCGTAGGACCCACCCAACAAACTTAGGGCTGCTAAATGCTAATCCCAGAATTTTGCATTAGCTTATTCAAAATTCCAAATTCTACAGCCTGGCTTGGCTTTAGCTTTCATCATAAACTCATTTCCAGCAAAGTATTCAGCACAGCGAATGGTTATTTAATTCCTTTTGCGCCGTTGTTGTTGGCTCCAAGCTAGCTAAAAGTTTGTAACCCATTTGCAAAGATTTATATCTGGAGGCTTTGGATTTGTATTAATTCATCATACGCCTACGTTCATCCAGGCACAGATATTATCCTCACATTTGCATTTCCCCATAGCTTAGCTGACTCCATTTATATTCTAAATCCTCCACTCTAGTTCTGGTTTAGTTATTTGTGTTGACGTTCCTTTCTTTAAATGTCAAACGAAGTGAGCATTAGTTATTAAACAATGGCTGAATGGTTTGGTTCCGATCGACATACAACGTGTAAATATTTTATAAATAATGACGTCCTTGTGAATAAAAGTGCTACGCCCCCTGTCTAAATATATAAATCATTCAGTTCAATTCCTCATTTCAGGACATTTGGATTGCACATTGAATTGAGAAAGTCCACTGGACTGGACTCCAGTTGAAATTCTTACAGAGTAGAAATGCACTGTTATGATATGCTCTAAGAAGACATTTATTTTATGAATATCTCCTGTCTACGTACGTAGTATTTACTCAAACCCATCGTTCATCCTAATAAATGCAATTGAATGGAATCACGCAGGCAATAAATGGGCTAACCTAGCAGTACCACTAGCAGGAGAAAAAGAAAATTCTCCAGAAGGAGAAAGACAAAAAGACTGGACAATTTCATTTTTAATGCCCTATGGGACACCCTTCCATAAATATAACAAGGTTGGCCACAATTGCCCTGCGTGATTCCCTTACCAGTATTTTCTTACAATGTCCGGCCTATGTTTTGGAATTTGGCCTTCGTACCTACAGAGTGACAATTTAATCCATGTTTGGACAGTCAGTTCCTAGCTTAAAAGACCAGTTGTCAACGTCTACGTCATATTGGACCAATTCCCAATTACATTTTTTTGAGTGATGACGTTAATACATCCCACAGGTGACAAGAAATGCATCGAGAATTCAATTAAACTGACACGTTGTCATTCTTTAAAAAAAGGAGAAATGACCAATGCTTTCCGGCCTGAGGTTGGTTTAGCTAGTCTTGCGGGGGTGGACAAATCGTAAAAACAAGACGCTCTAGAAATAATGACAGGAAACGTTGGACCTAGTTGGATGAACTATAGCTACTACTCAATTTCCTTTTGGCTTCGTTTTTATAGTCACAAGATAAAAATGTGCGTGGGCCATGTTCTAATCTGCTATTACTATAAGAGATACAAGAATTCTATGTAAATTTGAGTCAAATTTTGGTTAAAAAATTAATAAATTACGCATGACACCGAATTCTAACGAGCTCCGACTAGAAATGCGTTCTACGCTTGATTTCCGCATAAGATTGAATGGCTCAGAAACGACGTTACGGCTTGCGGGCATCTACCAAATAAATTCGCCCACACATTACCAAATCACATTTAACTCCGGCTCATCTCCCTTTCTAATGTTTTTGAAACTTTTGAAGTTAAGCTTTCCCTCATCCTATTCCATGGCATGAGTCTGAGTAAAGATTCTGGTTCCGCAGTAAGTGAACCGTGTTAAGTTAGCTGGTGAAACTTTTTCTTCCTGAACAGAAGGAATGGTCCCTGGGTGATAATTTAAGTGAATAAATTACTCTTTTGAGAATTAAACTTTTTATTTTTAGTAATCCAACTTTTCTCCGCAGTCTAGACCGTGGTAGCCGTTAGTCTGAGCCTTTCACTTTTATCTCCATTAGAGAAAGGAGGAAAATAAAGGAAGAGATAATTCCTGACTTATTCAGATTCTGTTCTCACAGATATCCCTAAGGATTTAAAAAAAACCAAGGAATCCTATTGAGAAGACACTCGTGTGCACAATTTCTAAATTAACACGGTTGTCTGCCTAGGTACGAAGGCGGCAAAGGTACAATTCTGAATTGCAATTTTTATAACGCCAATATATGATGCTTATTGAAAATTCTTGTATTACAACTTATTTTCAATCCAAATGAAAATATGGACGATAAATGTACCGATGACGTCCGACTTCCAGAAAACTAATGGGAAGCCAGTTGCCACTGGGTAAATTTTAAGTCCAACCCATTAGTCAAGGGGAGTCGTCAGAGTTTTCAAAAGTAATACAATTAGTTCCAGAGAACTGTCAAAGGAAACTGAGTCTAAAATCCTTTCCCTCACGTACTACTCTTCGTGCGTCGTCCCTACTTTCACTTCCCACTCCACATGTCGCCGCGGGAGGAGAAAGCAATAAAATTGAAGTCAAAATCAAAGAGAAGGAAGGGACAGGGACATTAAAGTTATTTCAGTTGCAGTCCCAGTGTGCTTAGCTTTAATCTTTGGTAATTCTAAAATCAGTTTCATTTTTGAAGTGTCCTTGCATGTACTGACCAAATTTCACCTTGATCTGGCCCCACGTGCGGTAGCAGCAGTAGTACAAAGAAACTTGGCCTGAAGGAATTTGGGTTCTTTCTTTGTAAACTTTTTGTGTGTTTAGCCGACAAGGTTAGAGCCAGCCAGGAGCTAAACTCTTTTGTGTTTGACTTTGGAATTTTCCTTACCCACTAGTGGGAGTTTTTTAAATCTTAAAAAGCTTTTGGAGTGATTACACTATGCCATTTGCCATTTTTGCGATGCAAAACTTTGGATAATTTCTGTTCTAGGAGATGAAGACTCTCCATAAATTTTGCTAAACTAACTACAGTACTCGCTAGCGCAGCGTTTGGGTCTACTCTATCCATATCCTGGCCAGGCAAGCCGTGTAAATAAAAAATGAGCTATTTCAGCTCCTTCTGGGGGTATTGTACGTACACATAGTGTTAGCATTTTACTAGACTTACTCCCAACTATGGAGATGCTACTCATTAATTTTAAAAAGATTCTGCTCTAGTCCTAGAGCGGAGAATAAAAACTGTGCCGACTACCTTCCGTGGCTCAATTTTCCTGGAAAGCATGGAAAATTACTGAGAAAGGTTTACGAATAATAATACCTTCGGTCGTCTCGTCATTTCGCCTTATAAAATCTCGAATATCATGAGATTGTGTTGTAAATTGCAAAAAAAAAAAATTTCCTTGCTTTACATTACTAATTAGTTGTTTTTTCATCAATTTATTACGGAAAAGTTGTTTCTTTTTATCCGTTCATTACTCCTAGAGAAAATTGCTACAACCAAAGAACTAGAGCTGTTTTTCCAGTTTATATTTGGAAATAAAGCTCACTAATAAGACTGCTAATTGCATTGCACAAACAAATCCTATCATACTTGCTTGTTATGGCTATTTATATATTTTGTATCACAGGATTTCTCATTTATTTACTCAACTACGAAAAGGTTTGACTTTTTGCTGCTACCCAATTAATTTCAACACTGATTCCTAAACCCACACACAATTATATTGAATGGTTTCTAAAAATAACACTAGAAAAGTTTCATTAATCCTAAAGCTTTTTTCTTTTCACAATTTGATCTTATTTTTTCTATCCACTCAATTTGTCACAAAAACAAAAGGTTCAAAGGAAACAATGTTCATGTTTTCTGTGCTTCTCCGAGAAAGAGACCATATGATGGCCCTCGGTGAAAGTAAATGGATTTTCCCAGAGTAGAGAAGAAGACTCATTCAAGGTTATGCACTCCACGTCACACAGACAGGCAAGAGGAGTACAGTACAATAGAAATAGAAAACGATGAAAAGAGCAAAGAGTAACATAACACTGGATTGGCAACTCGATTCGATTCGATTCTTCTCGTACAGTATGTCGATTTGATCAAAATGAAATATAAACATGGGTCGGTCTTACCTGAGAGTGCAATGGCAACCTTTTCAACTCCACCAAGCGGAGCTAGTGCATCTCTTGCTTTGGCTCCGAATAATTTCTCCAAGTAATTGGGTCCATGACTAGCTATCAGAGATTGCAAGAAGCTCGACGTCTCTTCCACTGGTGGCCGTTTTGCTACGTAGTAATAGAAAAATATTCGCATCATCAATCAAAATCCATTAACCATTCAAGTAGGTGCCAGGTCAGGTGGACTGTCTCTAATTATTAATGGGTCTTTGGTTTTGTCCAAGTCAAGGCAATGGGACAAAGGACTCAGTCACTCTAGTTTTTATAAATATGCTTTGCGATTACGAGCGAGCGTGAGAAATAAATGACTGGTGCTTGCTGCATTAGCTCACGAATTTCTCGATTTTTGGCAGTTCAGCTATGGACCGGGAAAAACGGTTTTAATGGAATTAGTAAGAGTTTCATTTCGATGGAATGGCAGACGCTAGACCTGAGCTGAGCGTGAGCTGAGCCTAAGGAGCATCGTAGAGAAAAATTCCCTTGGGAAGATTTCTACTAACGCTAAAAGTAAAAGCAAATGTGAGAGGTGGCTTGCTTTTCCTCCTAACATCTGAGACCGAAAGAGAGATCCTTATCCCTGCCGAAAAATTTTGGCTTCGAAATCCTACTTAGGATAAGAATTGTAAGCAAAGCAGGGCAAGGCTAATGTGAATACAAAACAGCTGAACAGACTGGTTTTCGTACTTGCATTAAACTTGCATCCACTTTGGCTTAGTAATCGGTTCCCTCACTTTTTAAAATCATCTTAATGATATACTTTTTTAAGCGTTCCCTCTTAACCCTTATCAACACTTTTGAAGTTGAAAAATGCCTTTACTCATATGAGTTATGACAAGGAAGTCTAACTCTCTAAAAGTTTGAAGTTTGCGTAATCCTTTACATTTGACTTTTTCTTGACATGATGGTTAAACATTTCAGTCAGTTCCAGAGAGAGTTCTTGGAAACGAAACGAGAGCAAGTAAATATCTCCAGTCGAATGCCGGTAAGAGAACCTCATTAGTTTAAAAGTTAGTTCTAAGAATCATTTTCCCAATTCATTTTGACTCAACTTTTTGAGTAAACGATTTGTGCCAAGTCAAGTCAAGTCAACTCGGCTCAGTATGGACTTCCCACCCACGTCATGTCATAAAAGTAAATTAAACCAGACAGAAGTGGGTGATTTGGCCAGCTGAATGTGGATTTGATCGAAATAGTGTTTTTCAAGTAATCTTTGACGCTTGATTTTATATTGGACGTGTGTTTGAAATACAATACAAGTGCAGTACAAGGCTGCGTCAGTACAATATGTAACGGAATATACTACACAAAAGTTTCGATTGTATTGTATAGAATTCGAATAAAATGCTTGTACTTTTCCTAGATGACCTTCACAGTGATTTGAAATTGTGAAGGATAAATAAAAGTAAAGGAGAATTTGAAGTCAATTGGCTTTCAAATGTCCATTTACGTATGAAAGACAAATAAACAACTGGGTCGAATCCTGGGGGTTGAACCCATACCCTTTTTAAAATTGGACACTTGTAAAATTTCTCACGAAATATTGGACCGTCAGCTCATCCGGATGAAATATGCATGGTATAAATTAAATCCCAAGTTTCCATTGAAGGATGAAATAGTAGCAGGGACAGCCACTAGCCTTAGCCACGCGTGTTATTTTCTCCCAGAGACAAAAGGTGTACGTATATGTTCATTTTCCATTTCTATGATAGGATTTTTGTGGTACGTGGTCAGAATTTGAGGAGAAAGACTAGAGAACGGAGAAGTGTGAGTTATACATTAAGTAAAAGGGAATAGGGGACTTGGACAAAACCGCAAAGGGAGAAACTAATGAAAACATGAGCCTGGTTGTATTTCTATATCCTGTCAGAACAACTTTCTCAACTTTTGAACACCGCAAAGCAACGCAACGCAAGGGAGGATTGAGTTGCTCTATAAATTATTAAACTAACCTGCTGTACACAATCGCGAATCTTCATCATAGCCATCTGGACAGTCAGGTGCTCCATCGCTGCAAATGAATTAAAAAGGTCAGATCGTGACGAAAGATTAACTAAACATGTCACGTCGCCCACTCGGTCACCCAACATGGCCTTGGAATTTTAATGTACCAAGTTCCAATTAATATTTCCTGTGCGGAAACGTTCGGAAAGTTGGCATTTGAAATGTCTTATGCACGTTCTTATGCATACGACCTTATCTTGAGGAAGCATCTTGTTTTCTACTTTGGTGTTCGATATTAATAATAAAAAAATGCTAAGGAATAGGAAATATGCTAGAGCCGAGTGGGTTACGCTATGCTATGTCATAGATCAGATCTAAACAATCAATCATGTAGTCGACATGGGTGACAGTTTTTCCGCATCCGCGTCATCGGTAGTTCCATGTATTTCCCACACTTCATGCATTATTTTAATCGTATCGTGGGGAATATACTACTACTGCGAAATTCTAATAACAAAAAGCTTTTTGATTGATTGATTTGACCGTCATGTACAGTAAGTCCTAAAATTTGATCCAACGCTGAAATATGATAAAGTGAAACATTTTCTTACCAAAGATACTGGATGCTGATACATTTATGGTCACCTGGACATTTGAATGGTTTATAAGGATGACAAGAGTCGCCTATGATGACATCAAAAACAAGACAGAGCAAAAAACAATGAAAAAACACAATGTTATTACACATTACTTTACATAGACGTCCTAGTCGTAACAATTATTTCTTCTCGCTTCGGATCATTTTATGATCCAGGGAATAGAATGAGGGTGAAAATCCCCAAAAGTGTCGTAAAGGACCCAATTTCATTTTCCTCTTTTTCATTCAAACAAAACCTTTAAATGCTGCTTTGGCCCTTTCTTTTACTTACCTTTACGCCCCATTCGCATCCACCTTTAATAACCCAAGACCTACTACATGGTTGTGTTCCTATTTTATATCTTTTACCACCTCCGCAGAGTAAAAGCAATGAAATTTCACGGTGACGACAAAAGAATGGCCAACTAAACAATCCAACAGAAACTAATCTCACATTTTTTGCTATTCTGCCCTGCAATACATTTTTTATGCCTGCCTGCCTACTGTTCATTTTCATTTTTAGAGGAAACCGTATGCGTAAAAATAAAATAGACAGTGAAAACTCTAGACCTCATAAAAATACATTTGACGCATTTTTCTTACTAAAGCGTCGCATTGCAGCAATTTTGAGAAAACATAAGCGAGAATCTAGAAAGTAGTTTGTAATTTAGATATAATTTTGAAAGAAAATAAAAACTTACTGTCTCTCTTTGGTTTCTGAAGTTCATACAACCTTTGAAGGTCTATAGAATACACTGCCGAAGAACAAAGAGTGACGAATAGAATCGTGAAAACACCACAAGTTCCCACGACCATGGTTGTGATCTGCATTGGTTTTGTTAATTTCTTTGAAAAAATTTTCCTCTTCACGAAGAAATGTTATGAAGACTTGAAGAGAATTGAGAAAAAATTGTTTGAAGGATCCTTTACTGCTAAAGCAAAGCACAAGAAGCTTCTAGAGGATCAGGTTCTGGGAAATTTTGATTTAAATTAAATCCCTCGTTTCGTTACGTTTTGTAAAAAGCACTGGATAAAGGAATGAAAGGGAAAATTGTGAATTGAGGTTTTATTTACAGTGAAAATATATACAGGTGAGTCCGGAGTGAGAGAGAAAAGAATAATTCCAACTGCTCAGGGCAGTCAGTCCGGAACAAGTGAGCGAGTCTTTTCGGACCGGGAGGGCTTTCTACCT
>WJEZ01002178.1:0-14335 GCA_009869925.1 Thalassaphorura encarpata | reverse complement strand
ACGATAAGATCCTATGCTGCTGCCGCCGCACCGTAGACAGACATTGTTATTAATCGCAACAAACTGAGGCTGAGACTCGGCTGGTAGGATTGGATTGGAAGAATGGGAAGACTTGCCTTCCAAAATCTTTACACATTGAAAACGCAGCTCGCTCAGCTCGAAGCTTAGTCGGCTGTAGCTGTAGCTGTCCCTCACTCACTCACTCACTCCATCGTAATATTATTCATATCTCAATCTTGACGAATCAATCATAAATCATCGTGTGGGGTCGACTCTTGGTTAGATTTCGCGTTCTTGCTGGCTTGGACGGAATCAACCGTCTGTCGCGCGCGGCGGAATTCATCCCGCTGCCTGTCTAATTGATGAAACTTCACCCCAAGTCAAACTCTGGCCTAAAAAAACCAACCCTCCACTTACAAATCCCAGCATATTTACATTGTATTGCCTTTTTACTCAAGAATAATGGTAGAAAAAACGGCATAACGGGGAATTTGACCCAACTGCATGCATGTTCTAATATCCGAAAAACATTGCACTGGACTGGACCATTAAGATGTCCAGTGTGGCCAGTATGTCCTTCGTAAAAAAACTAATATGAGTTGGCTGCCCTGCCTGACCATAGCAAAACAAATCCATTAGAAATTTTCATAATGTAGTGGACCCGTATTGATTTGTAATTTTTGCGCTGTAGCCGGGCATTGGGCATCTACTCAAATTGAATTATTCTGCCACAACACTCGCCCCTGCGACTGGACTGAGGGTCAATTCGACTGTCCTGGCATAGCGTACGGTATGGTTATTCCAAAATTGATCTCCCTTTCTCTCCTCGATAAAAATATTCAATCATCCGCTTCTACCCGGGTGAAATATGTAACAACATAATGCACGCAAAGGCAAAGTTCTTGAATGGTATGGCCATGCCATGCAAAGGCAAGTAATTTCATTCCGAGACCAGGCCTTGTCCTCTTTTTTTTTTAGTGAATTACATCATAGGGAGGCATCCAGAAGGCAGAAAGTTTTTGACAATTGTCGTAAATTTCGAAGCCATAACGGTGTAGGATTTTAGTGACCATTGGATTGGAAGAAGAGCTACCCGCTCCCGCCTTGGCTTGGCTTGGCCTGTCCGGTCGTTTGGGTTCAGTGACACCCTTGGGATGCGGTTTTACGCCTTCACCTTGATCACCGGACACACGTACCAATAATTCTTATTCTTGGCCAGGCAAGTGCATCCCTACGTGTGTACGAGACTAGACTTCCTAAAAAAAGTGCCACTAAACTGGAGTGGTCGGGGAAAAGAAGGTAAATAAAGCTTCTTTTTATTTGTAAAGGTAACTGGGGAAATTTAATGTGTTTATGCGGCTGCCAGTGTACGAGTACGGCCTGGCCAGCCACAAATTCAAAACTTCATGCCGCTGCCCAGTGCCATTGCCCAGGAGGAGAAAGTGAGTTGAGTCGTCAGTCAGGGTAAAATGGGAAAGTATGTGACAGGAAGAAGTTTTAGGGGAATTTGTGTACCAGTGTTTATTTTTATGAGAATGACCAGAATAACCACTTTTGTCATTCCATCCCAAACCAAGTAGTTCTTACGTTAGCTTTCTCCATGAATTTTATCGTCAATAAAATTCTGATTCATTTCCTCCCATTTTAATATGATCAGATCAAATTTTACGAAGATTCGTTCATCTCATTTTCACTAATTGTAGGATTAGGCAGCTTTCAAATAGGAATTCTATAAAAGGCCAGGAATTTCTCCTTTCTTTACAAATTACGTCATTCTAGATTCCTGGGGAAGCAATATTCATGTTCGTGTGAGGGGTGACAGGGGAATGACACTAGTAAATCATAAGTGTGAATGTTCCTCTAATTTGTCGTCGTAGAGGGAAGGCGGATTCTATACTATTCTATTCATCCTATTGTTAGCTCTGCTCTAGCTTCAGCTTAGCATATTTTCCCACTTCTGACAAAAGGAGAGGAATTTGGATTTCCACACAAGAATAGGGCTGGATGGTTTTAAGTGTCAGTGGGACTTTATTAAAAGTAAAGCAATAGAATAAAGTATTAATTTATATTCAGTCTACAAGTCCAACCCTAATGCGAGTTTTAATATAGTGTTTGATATGAAGGATTTATTCTCGGGTTTGGTTTCAGCATATTCAAAAATATTTGACAATTTCTGGACTAAAATTTCATTTTTGAACGGCCATTTAAAATTTTACTCTTATGGAAATAAATAATTTATGTTTATACAAGTTCTACGTGGTGCAAATATTTTATTCTTGAATTGAGTGACGGATTAATTGCTCTGTGAACCTAATTAGCAAAAGAGGGTTGGGCTCAGGCACAACCGACCGAGGACCGGGTCAATTTTTTCCTATCACACCGAGCGTTCGACAATTTCTGGACTAAAATTTCATTTTTGAACAGCCACTTAAAATTTTACTCTTATGGAAATAAAAAATTTATGTTTATACAAGTTCTACGTATTTTATTCTTGAATTGAGTGACGGATTAATTGCTCTGAGAACCTAATTAGCAAAAGAGGGTTGGGCCCAGGCACAACCGACCGAGGACCGGGTTAATTTTTTCCTATCACACCGAGCGATAAGAATTCTCGTTCTCAGTTTGAATGTATTCATTTCCTGGCAGACGATAAATCCTCGCCCTGCCTATATGCTATGCCATGCCATGCCACCCTGACCTGACAGTGAAGAAGGTATTAAAAACTATAATTATTCTTTATCATTAATTATCTCGATGAATCCAAGACTAGCTTTAGCCTAAGCTTTGCTCAGCCCTGGCGGAAATGCATAATACGCTTTGGGTTGATCGGACAAGCAGGCTATGAATTATACATTCTTATAGACTGCAACTTGCATAGCATAGCAGATACATTATGTCAAGTCTGGAGATCAGATTACACCAACAAATGAACAATGCAATGAAAAGAGGTTCGGTTCATAGTAATAATAATAATAAATGTTCCCATATGCCAGCCTGTGCGGGACTGTCAACAAGTTGAGGTTTCAAGGGGTGCCGTTCACAGCATAATGGGCCACAGAATATTGTAAAAATGCAAAAATATGTTTAGTGCAAATTTTAAAAATGATAATGATCTCACAACAGGGCTGCAGAACAGGATTCCATGGCCATGGCTCATACTTTCACAAAAAATACTTCATAATATAAAAAAGTTCAAGTTCACCCGTGAAATTAAAACTCGGGGTAGTTTAATAGATATTTTATCAGCCTCACAAGGTCAGTGCATGCAAAAATTAAAAATTTATGCTGCAGAACAGGATCCCATGGCCATGGCTCATACTTTCACAAAAAAATACTTCATAATATAAAAAAGTTCAAGTTCACCCGTGAAATTAAAACCCGGGGTAGTTTAATAGATATTTTATTAGCTATTTTTTTATTAGATATTTTATTTTATTTTATTATTTTATTATTATAGATATTTAGCCTCACAAGGTCAGTGCATGCAAAAATTAAAAATTTAGTACTGAACAATTGCAAATCAAGTTAAACGATGAGCAGAATGAGCACCCGTTGTGACCTACGACCAAACTTACACTTAGACCTAGGGAAATTTTCCCTGTCACTTTTTTTTGCTCCTGTCCTAAGAGTAATAGTTAGTGGATATTCAAATCACACTAATAATTTGATTAGTTCCGGCCCATCATCAAGTCTTGGAAGATTTGGCAAAGCAATAAAAATCTGCCCTGGCTCATCCATGACCAATTCAAATTGAAACCTGCTTAAAACTGGCTGGCCTTTAAGGTTGCATCTTTAGCAGCTTAGACTTAAACTTAAACTAAACTGGTTCTTAAATTGCAAAATTCTGCACTGCATCTGCACTCTCATACACAGATAAGATAAAACCAAACACGTACGTATACGTGTAATGCAAATGCTATGCAATGCAATCTGCCTGCCTGTCCAATACAGGGCAGGGAAATCCCCTATGCTCTTCTGATCTGATCTGAATTCATACTGCTGCTCCTGCTGCTGCAATGGAATTGCAACAAAGTCAGTGTTTTTCCTTTTCTTGGATTGACAAGGAGGAATGACAAGAAACGAGACTGCAAATTGCTCACCAAATCAATTCAGCTCAAATTTCAATGATCCAATGGCTAATGCGGAGCGAAGCAAGTAGATCAACTTTATTTAATGACAGGTGCGTGGGTAATCATCCTTAGTCCAAATGTTCTAAACACAATTGTAATGCAAATGCAATGCTATGCAACATGCCTGCCTGTCCAATACAGGGCAGGGAAATCCCCTATGCTCTTCTGATCTGATCTGATCTGACATGACCGAATTCATATTGCTGCTGCTGCAATGGAATTGCAACAAAGTCAGTGTTTTTCCTTTTCTTGGATTGACAAGGAAGAATGACAAGAAACAAGACTGCAAATTGCTCACCAAATCAATTCAGCTCAAATTTCAATGATCCAATGGCTAATGGGGAGCGAAGCAAGTAGATCAACTTTATTTAATGACAGGTGCGTGGGTAATCATCCTTAGTCCAAATGTTCTAAACACAATTTATTCATAACTCAATGCAAAAAACTTGTATAAGAATCAGGTGCAAATTGCAAAGTTGCAATTGATTCCAAATATCATGCAGATTTTAAAGTCAGAGCTTAATATCTTAAATCAGCAAATCAGAGAAATTTAAAATTCTACAGGTTGAAAACGTGTACTACATATAGTATGCATCTAATTTTATTCAATCAATGTACGAATGTTCAGAAGTCCAGTCAACTCTCATTAAATCTTCGTTAAGAAATGACCTGGTTGATTTTATTTCCACGCAAAAGAACTGAGGTACACTACACGTACGTCTACGTACTTAACGGATTACTGACGATTAATGGACTTGCCGCACTTTTATTTTGTGTTTTTTGTATTCCAAATGAAACAAGAATGTAGAAAGAAACAGATGAAATATTCATTTTTTATCTACTTACCGAATGTACCTGTCTGCCCTAATCATGATTATCGTGCAATTTTTGTAAGGAAAAACTGAAGATTCCCACTAACTAGCCTTACCGGCCGAAATTGACATGACGGCAAGGCAAGGAACGCAAGCTGAGCCATGCCAAAGATTTAGTAAAACAAAGTCCCATGGCAAACTAATGACACAAAAGGTCCAAATCGTGAAAACTCCAAACCTCCCCAAAAAAATTGACAAAATCTTGTTGTCGTCTTGAGTAATTAATCTGTGGTCAGCGGACAAGGCATAACTCTCTCATTTATCTGCTGTACTGCAATGCTCTTGCAATTATCCATGCCTTTCTTTCATTTCTTCCTGTCTGTCCATCCCACCCTGACCTCTTGCCTGCCAGTTTAAAACCTACACGCAAATTCACCACGAACAACACACCGTAGTTTTTGATTAAGAATGTCATGAGAATCTTGCCAAACGACTACTACACCCAATGACTACATGGTACTAACTCGGTAAAATTCATCTCATCTAGTCACGAATGATTTACAACTTCATTTTATTACTCCTGTCTACTCCTGATGCCGCTGCTTTGTCCACTCGTCATGATTTTACGGCCATTTCATCTCTTTTCTCCGCCAAAAACTTCTTGACCGGACTAACTAAGCTAAAGCCAAAGCAAGGAACAGCGAAGATTTCAATCTCACGCTTGAATACTTACGCTTTGCATATGCCTGCATTGAAACCTGATCATCATCAGCGGCAGCTACTGCTATGAACGTACCTACTCAAAATGTATGGGTTTCGGCTACACTACACCACTCAGCTCAGGTTTAAAAAAAACGCGTTCTTATCACAAATGGGTCTTTAATTGCGTGAGCTGACGGACGGAGGTACTTTGAATTGATTGGAGGGATGACAAGACAAAAGGTTGGATGAGCTTGGCTCTATCACCAACCCTTTAGGCTCAATTTCCGATTTTTCATTGCTCAACAAATGGATTTTTTATTACGGCCCTGGCACTGGCACTGCTCTGGGCAGGTTGTTGTTGAAAATGCCAGTCTACAGTCTACCACTACATAAACATGTGTGACGAAATTAAAAAAAGACTAGGCCAGGTAGTCAAACTTTTAACAAAATATTCATTGTCTCCGCCAAGCCAACGACTACGACTACTGATCCAATTTCTTAGTCCCTCCTTATCAATTTCCCACAAAAATAATTAAGCTCTTTTTATGTATGCATACAACACCAAGGCCAGGGCTAGGGCTAAGGCTCATCTACCTTATGTTGTGTGATCAGACCAGACAATGGCCAAGGCGTAGCGACAATGTCTAGATTATTGGCGACAAGGACTTTTAATCCATGACCTGGAATTCCTGTTCCTGTCGTCGTCTTCTGATTGATTCTGGTAGGTTATAGGATGGAGATGGAAACTAATTTTAAAGCTATCAATAAATACCAAAAATTAATTTTACATAAAGGCTTCAAGCTTCTCCTTCCTCCTAAGCATAGCAAATTATAAAAACCATACAAAAAAATGGTCTAATTGAACTTTTCCAGAAGGGTATTACGTCTGTCTGACCTGCCCTGGTACGGACCCTTCGTGTGTATGTTTGTGCACTGGAGGTCTGAACAATAATTAGCTCCTGAACTGATTATTTTTAAGCTTAGTGCCTGGGGAGTCTGGATTGTAGTCCAAATTACTCCAATTACCGGAAATTCTGTGTTGTTCCATCCGCTGTGCTGCGCTGCTACAAGAAAAGTCATTATTGAAATTTTGCTTGTGCTCGCTCCTACATTTTTATTTTCATTTGCTACTGGAACGTGAGCCGCTCACCTAAGAATTAAAATGAACGCCCTATTTTAAATCTAAATTCCTTTCTAACGTGTGTGGTTTATGATCAGACTTAAAATAAATTTCTGGAATTTTAAAATCATTGCTGCTATTTAGTCTGGACCCTTTGATTTGATGGGCTTAAACAAGGGAAGGGCTTGGCTCGTTTCAAGTCCAAGTACTCATTCAAACCTTTAAAACTTAACAACTTACGTAAACGTACAGCATAGCATAGCCAGCCGAGTTAAGTGCACACTTATGCTAATGGCAAGTGGCTCCCAATAAAAATAAATTGTACTCCACCAATACTGTAATTACCCCAACAGGTAACAAATTAGTTGGATGGGCTGGACTACAGATTGAAATGACGGTAAAAATGAACAAGGAATTTGTGTGGTTCAAAAATGCATAGGGTTAAAATATGAATGCTAAAATATAACAATTTTTTCCAGCTTAAAATCGAATATTGAAGCCAAAACAAAAAGTGACAGAGACAGACCCCTGAGGGTCAGTTCAAATAAATTTGTCTTTAAATAAGCTGTGGAAATTTAGACCCTTTCCGTGTCTGTCTTGATTTTACCCATTGCTCTGGGCCTGGAGCCTAGACTCGAGGACTGTATTACGTACTACGTCGTTGATGTCCATAGTTAAGCTAGTTGGTACTTATTTATGACCAAGTTTTTCCTCTGTCATGTTGAAGGGTCCAGTAGTGAAGAAAAGTATTGGATGAGTGTTCTCAGTGTGAAGTTTATTGTTATTGCTTCTCTTCCCTCCTTCCGAAAGAGAAAAGAAAAGGACAGTCCAAGAGGACCGAAACGAAACAACTTTTGAGGTTTTGCCTTGCCTTGCCTTGGTTAGATAGATCAGTAATTAATTGTCGTATCTTGTTTCAATTTCAAGGAGGAAGTCCGATGAGGTTGACTCAGTGACTAATTTATTAAATCCACTCTACTCATCCACGCCCGGCTAGGCCCTGGCCCTGACTGACCGGTTCAATTGCAACAAAGCAATAATGATGAAAAACTAGATGTCACTCAAGCACAAATTATTTGACATGAATGAGTTCATTCCACCATTCTTTACGAGGGACATTAGTGTTACTACGTACAACTACTACTAACCAACCCCCAGGAGCTATGGGGAAAATTAGTATGCAAGGATGAGATTCTCTACCACAAAACTGGGAAAAAATATTCAATTATTGTCGCAACGAGGACAAAGTGCATCACACAAGCTCTAAGCCTGAGCGTAACCATTGACCAAAGCACATGCATGCATGCGATTTCTTAATTTATTGCCTTGATCCCCTAAACACTCAAGTTTTTAAGTCTTTAATCGTTTTCAAAAGTAGATTTGACATTTTAACGATATTGTCAGTGGTCAGGCAATAATGGTGGGCAAGATAAGGAAACAATCAACTCAAGAATTCGCAAATCAAATCTGACATTGACCTTAGGGCCAGTCACAGGTAGGAGCGGGTTTTTGTTTATGCCGGTTTTGCCAAATCGGTCAGCATTGCAATTGCTTACCAGACGA
This sequence comes from Thalassaphorura encarpata, assembly GCA_009869925.1. Taxonomy (NCBI): domain Eukaryota; kingdom Metazoa; phylum Arthropoda; class Collembola; order Poduromorpha; family Onychiuridae; genus Thalassaphorura; species Thalassaphorura encarpata. The sequence continues at coordinate 6,008 of WJEZ01002178.1, read as the reverse complement.
GGAAGAAGAATTACGAGTTGTTTGTTGGTTTAAACAATGTTGATTTCAGATTTCAATGAGTCTTGTTACAAAAACCCAGGTGCTGTGCTTTGCTTTGATGACTCCTGACCTCATACTGAGATGAGATAAAAACCAGTCAATTCAATTCGTAAGCTAGGACTCAAAACTTTTCATTATTTCAGGACTAGACTTGGTGACAAAATTAAGAAACTGTGTGAGTGTTAAGATATTCATAGTATTGGATGCATACAAAAGCCATGTCAGTTTTGTTATTCTTACATCTGTATTAACTTCTGTAGAAAGTTTGAATTTCAAGAAATTCTACAAGAACTCGATCTATCCCGACTTAAAAATGACCAGAGTCATACAACAGTTAGAAATTTAAACGAGGTTTCATAAATTCTAATTCCACATTACTACATCAAACAATTTTACCAGAATTACAATTTTACAAGAACTCGATCTATCCCGACTTAAAAATGACCAGAGTCATACAACAGTTAGAAATTTAAACGAGGTTTCATAAATTCTAATTCCACATTACTACATACAACGATTTTACCAGAATTACGATTAGAACTTACAATTTATTCGGCATTTCCTTCTCCAGACTTATCTCGTAAGAGCCGAGTCACAGTCAGTCAGTCAAATGTCACGGGACGGTCCGATCACAAATAGATTTATCATAAACAAAGAGAATTTGCTGACTTTCACTTTAAAATTAATCGTGATTCGTGAAGCATTTTCTCAGTTTTGTTCAACCCTTGCAATTTGACACAGTTTGCCCATATGATTTGAAAAATCGGAAGCGGGCCACCACTACCTACCAAATCACGATACTAATACCACAGAGCACAAATTTAGTAACGAGTACAGGAGCACAATGCACGCGTGGTAAAAAGAAAACAATGGAGCAGCAGCAGCAACACACCGGAGGATTATCCCTGTGTGCTCCTCCTGACCGTAGTAATCGGTTTGAAATGAATCCTTTGCTTTGCTTTGCCTTGAGAAGACAAGACAAGAGAATACAGAAAAAAAATCTCAAGTCTCAAGATTTGATTCCAGCTCAAGACTAAAACAACTCTGTGAGGATTGAAACTTGCTCAGCATCCCTCTAAAACTTGGATTACACTTCCCCCCTTCTTTTTCCATTATTATTTTTCATCAGGTAATGCAATGCAGGCGGAGTATGAAGTAACATAGACAGACACAAACATTTACTACTGAGGCAGTAAGTGCAAGTGAGGTGATCTTTCGCACCGCACCGCCTTAACATAATACGGCATGGATTAGTTATACGACTAATCTACCTGTTGCTGCTCTTCTCATCCCCAAGAAGAAGATGCAGGCCTTCCATTTACACTGAGGCAGGCAAGTACAACATACATGTTTATCTCTGTGTTCGCACCCTCTTCTCACCGAAGAAGACGAAGAAGAAAAGCATTAGCATAAATGATATGTATGATAGCTTAGATGCTGTGCTGGGCTAAAGAAAAAGTCAAGAATCAACTTTTTCACCTTCTTCATCAACCCTTTTCCCATCTACTTCTTCTTCTTCTTCATTGCTCCTTGGCATGGCATTAAACAAGTAAGTAGAGAGAAGAGACTAATCAAAAAAATGTGGCTTTAATGAATTTTGATATTTATCAACACTCCAATCCGTGTTCCATACATTGTGTGTGTATATGTGCACTGCTTGCTTGCATGTCTCTCGGATCTGCAAACAGCTTCTACTTAAGAAATGAATGATGAACCACTTGGGCTATCCATCTACTTCTTCTTCTTCTTCATTGCTCCTTGGCATGGCATTAAACAAGTAAGTAGAGAGAAGAGACTAATCAAAAAAATGTGGCTTTAATGAATTTTGATATTTATCAACACTCTAATCCGTGTTCCATACATTGTGTGTATAATGTGCACTCCTTGCATGTCTCTCGGATCTGCAAACAGCTTCTACTTAAGAAATGAATGATGAACCACTTGGGCTATAGCTGCTAAGACTGAAATTCTCATTCCTGGGCGCGATAAATCCAGACAAATAAATGTGCATGTGTACAAGCATTTTGACTTTTTGCAATTGGCTGAATTAATTGCGCACGCTCGCACCTTGCAAATTGCAATTATGATATGTCCACCCAAATATCAGACTAATCTTGATTCGATTCGATAGATGCGTGGGACATGCCACGCAGTTTTATCACAAAAGAAATGCCAACGTTAAGCGCGATCAGCATACCATCGCCATCGCCATCATTAAATCAACGATCCGTTGTGAACGGACTGACTGGGGGCAAAAAAACAGAAGTGACAATCAAATACAATGAAATGAAACTGTCACTGGTGGCTGATGGCCCTTAGAGTGAAGATCCAGAGGCCAGAACAGACGAACGAACTGACCGAATCCCAACAATACAATGTCATCCTCAACAGTACTGCACTGTAGCTTCGTGATCTACGTGGCCAAGATTGTAACATGGGGAATGGGCATGGAGGAATGAAGCAATTGTCGTAATTGATCAGGTCTTGAAGGCATTGCTATTGCCATTGCATCCGAGTGCAGGTGCAGAGACGAGATGTCTATCAGGGCAGGCAGGTAGGTCGAGATGTGGTTGTGACAATATTTTATTTTAATGATTCAAGGCTGGCTGGCTGGCTGGCCAGCCAGAATGGACGAGACGGGTTTAACAATGGAATGGCGTTCCTCACGCAAAAATCAGATTGCTCGATTAAGCAGGACAGGCCGATGAACGAAAGAAGTGAAAATTAATTAAAAAATATTCTCATCGATGAGATCATGCACAGGAAAAAACATGATGTCGGAAATTTCTGCAAGGAATCCGGAATGCTTCGATATTGAATTTTCACTAACTGTGATCGCAATTTTAAAATTAAACTGGTTTCAGATATTACACTCCGGTTTTGATATTCTCAAATAGGATAAATTGTGAAATTTTTAGTCCAGGTACTAGATAGGCTTTCGCTCATGATCTTATGTTGCATCTCTTTTTAGAACTATGAAAAATTTGGTAATTTCAATTTCAATATTAATTTCCTCGTAAGAAACAATAATAGCAAGCCTTTAGACCGGGCCACGCCACAAACAAAAGTTTTTCATAAATACCGGTACTCGTAATTTATCTATGAACAAAACTGTTGAGCTATATTATTGCCCACTTGCATCTTGAATTATTTATTACGATTTCTGCATTTACATTGCAATTGTTCCAAAATAAAAATAAATAAAAATTCCAAAATAATAACCCACTACTACTGTGAGACTGACATGATTGAGTTGAGTGCAATATTTTTAAAACCCTTTTGTACAAGTACCCGCGAATTGTTTTGTCTGCTTTGCTCTAAACTCAATGCAAAGGGTTGAAAAATTGAAACATTTTTTTCTTTTCATTTACTTTTAAAATGCAAAACTGTTTTTATGAATTGGTCTGGTAAAAAGGTCAGATCAAATATACTGATGCTGCTATTTATACTCTATGATCCTTCCATGACCCCATGCTGTGTAATTGCGCATTATTGAACTTTTTATTAGGAGATGAAGGATTGCGATGTAATTGGGAGAAAGGGTAGCTAGTCAGCCCAAGTACTGACACTGGCACTAGAACTTGAATAGAAAAGAAACAGAATCAAATCAAGACATATCACTACTTCAATGCAATGCAATGCACAGGCAAGGCATCCATCATCGACCAAAAAGAAAACGGATGGGTAAAAACAAGGTGAGCATTATTACCTGCCTCCAACAATGTAGTCTTGTCCTATGTGATCTCATTTGATGATTTCTACTTTTTGTCATCCGTATGATTTGTGAATAAATTATTTAAAAGTATAATGCATGATATACCTTCGTAAGTCAAGCCAAGCCAAGCCAGCCAAAGAAAAAACGACGTGGTCTGAGTTTTTAATTGTGTGAACACATCTGCATCTTTAATATGAAGACTACTGGTTTTTTTGCAGAGCAGTGACAAATTTAAGCTTCAGTCTCAGACTCTGAGCCACTAAGCGTTTGTTAGCTGTAGCAATCAGTCAAAGGGCTGTCAGAAATTTTCAAGACTCAATAGATATGTCATGTTAAATGCGTGGAAAGGGCAAAAAACGAACCCCAATGCAGTGCTCTGTTGTTGTTGTCCTGTGTAGATTTTGGATGAGGCTCAAAAAGTTGTCATTTGAAAAGATGGCTTAAGAAGATTACATTCGGATACAATGTACATTGTGAAGGCCTAACATGGTGTGGTGACTTTGTCTGTGCATTGCTGTTTTTTTATCTGATTGCATCCTTACGTACGGTGAGAGCAATCTTGCGTCTGTCTTGATCACCAAAAATCTTAATCTTAAAAACTTGAGATGAGATGACCACATCTTTCTTTGAGCAATAAAATCACATTAATTAGTGTGAAATCTCGAAATATAGAAAAAATTATGTCGGACAGGATAACTTTAGATCATCTATCCAGGGTCAATTTTTTACCATTTTCTCTGGGTTTCTTCTTAATTTTAAATTATTATTGAAAAATTAGGATAATCAATACCTTGATTCGACTTTCCGAAATCTTGACGAAGTAATGAATAGACCTGTACGGGACCTTAATATTATTATCACTAGAACGCAAAATACTCAACAGCTTCGAATCTTGCACACAAAATCTACCGTTAAATTATACAAAACACTCAAAAATTCCTTCTACGATCTGAGAATCCCATTAACCAAAAATTTTATAGCCAGCCATCCCCAGCCAGGCCAAACGCCCAACCCTTGGGCCCTTAAGGCTTCAGCTACTTCAAGTCGAAACCACTACTGATCCTTGTGTGATACCTTGGATTTTTTTTGTAAACTCCGCTTCACGAGAATAAAATCAAAAATAAGTACTTAAACTGAGGTAGCCCATCTATGCCCAGTTGCATACACATTAATTCATCCCCTGAATGGATTTTCCAGATCATAGCATTTCCACTTTTGGATTTATTCTCATCCCGATGATTCTGAGCCGTCAGTAATTGTCTGGTAGGAAGATTACATGTAATGATTGGAAAGCCGTCGCCGCCAAGAAGAGATAGAGAGAGGAAACTATAACTCATGTGATAGACTTGAAAATTACAACTTACACTTGAGTCACAACTTTAATCGCCGAGTTCCACGGGTTAGGGCTCCTGGTTAAAACCGCAAAATAATATTGGAGCCTTCACCACTTTTTCCATTCTCATCATTTTCATTCTCAACAACTAAATCCGTCCGTCCGCCTGTCGAATCTTTCGAAGTTTTTTCTGAATGAGCTACAGCTACTACTTTTTGTTTTTGTACGACTACCTTAAATATTCAGTTGGTGGAAGGAATGGGGTTGCTTAAAATTTTAGGATAACACCAGTCAGAAATTATTTTCATAGTCAACGTAGGGTATTACAATATTAGATTCTAGATTCTTAGGACACTGAATAAAAATACTCGGGATCGGTAAAGACACATTTATAAACTCGATTATACTAGAAGAGATTTAGAGATTTTACTATAAACATGCCTGTAATACAAACTACATGTACAGTAGGTGACGTACTTGGTCAGATCAGATCCGAACGGAATATCGCCTTTTCTCTGAATGAGATGAGAGTAGCAAAAAAAAACTTCTAAATGTTTTAATGGGTCTCATGAGACTGGAGAAAGAAGGCTGGACGGAAGGTTAATGTCACTATCATTATTACACATACTTTTCGATACAAATAATGAATAAAGGATAAGAGGAGAGTGAAGTGCATTGCTAGCACTAGCACTGGCACAGCTCCCAATGCACTACTGTTAGATTGGGACGTGACCAGATAGCTCTACGATCAAATTTTTCGGGTCTAGGCTCTCATGGAATTTCCTCACTTGATCGTCTTTATACATTAACCCTGCTCTGCTGCCAATCCAATATCACATCGACATTACCTAGGTTCATAATAGAAGTACTCGTACTACTACTGCTACCGGTACAATTCTCACAGTAGTCAAAGTCAGTGAG
>WJEZ01002177.1:0-14335 GCA_009869925.1 Thalassaphorura encarpata | reverse complement strand
TTTCAAACAGAGTCATTGTCTTACAAAAATACACAAAGATATGCAAATCAAAATTGAATTCGTTAGCATTGATTAACAAGCAGACAAAAAACTTAGTTTACAAGACTATTCTGGCAACATAAAAGACGTCCTTGGTTGCAGATAGGAATTTCATCCTAAAAAACGTTCTTGCATTAAATTTTGAAATCCTCAAAGAATACTACAATTTCTAGTATTGCTACCTAAATTGCCTTTTATAAAACTGACAGAGTGACAGACTAATTCTTCATTTTGTCAAAATTCTTTGACAAAGTCCTTGCTTCAATATTCATCAAAAGTTAGGGGCACATTATTACAGCGTCAGAGGTGGATTCACAAATTAATCTCTTTGAACTAATGACGTAGTGTTTGAATTGAACATTCGTGTCAAATAGAATCAATTAATTTATCAAATGAACTAATTGCTGTGTTGTGCTCTGTAAACAAATTACTCATCAATAATTATTAATGGCTACGTTTTTCACTAATTTTGATTTTTGCTAGTTTATAATTTTTGCTTTTTGCTAAAGTTTTTGTAGTTTATTATGCTGTGACACGAAGCATAAAGGCGGAAATGCCATTCCACGCTGCGTTTAAGTTGTGAAACTTTTGTTCATCAATGACACAGTCCCACCTTCTGGGACATTCATTTTCTCTCCAGACAGTTACATAGGAACACTGGTGGTTCCCATGCTCAAAGTATATTATTTAAAGGAAAATGCACTTGACATAAGATGGAAAGTTTGGGAGAGGAAGGAAGTGTGGGTGAGTGAGTTGAGCTTTTGGTCGGTGGAAGTCTGGAGTAGTTGAGAAGTAGAAAGGAAAAAGAGAAGAAAGTCTTGTAGTGATGTGTGTGTAGGTTAGTAGTAGTAGTCGTATTCTTAGTAGTCGTAGTAGTAGTACATGAGAACTTACATGGAAATATTGAGAAAGAGTGAGAGGAGGAATTCATTGTAGATGGCAAGTGAGATAAATTTACTCTCGTTGAATTCCGATGGAGCCTTTCTCACCACGATGCAGAGGCGTATTCCCCAGACGAGGAAGGACAGCTCCACTGTGCACACAAAACCAAAATACTCATGAGTTTACATTATACACTTCGCTACAACTTAACGTAATGTATGATCTGGAGAAACAGCTTTTCTTCAAATGTTGGAATAGATGGACCAACAGCGGGATAAAAAGTCACACAATTTAAAAATCTAGCTATCTGTACATTTGAAACATTGTACGATTGAACGTTCTTAAAATTATGATAGTGGATGTCAAAATCAAACTTTTAAATTCTTAAAATCCGACGGAGAAACGAAAACAGATTTATTCGAGCCAAAATCATATTCAAACTTCGAAAGCGATCAAATAGCAAAAATAAAAAAAATGACAGTGTCATCCGATTTCCAATTGCAAAGCGCTATTCCTTCATGTATGGTTCAATGCTTTCTATTTATACAAGGTGACTTGCTGTACTCTCCAGCAGAGAGAAAATACTGGTGTACGGTTTATGAGCAGAGCGGACTTAATTAGAAACCAAATTTGCTATTCAATATAAAGTTATAATCAGCCAGTATTTAAGTCATTAATTAGTGTTTATCCGCATTACTATAGGACTGTGAAACTCGAAAACTCATTTGAGTACTCAAATCAAAAGTCTATTCTTATACTTCAAACTGAGCTAAAATTTATTGAAAGCTCAAGCTCCAAATTAATTAGTACTTTTGGCTTGAATATTGCAAAGTTTTTGAGATCCAATGAATGTGGGAAAATCTTGAATCCCTGGTACGGTTTTGTATTTATTTTATTATATGCATTGCGATGGAATGAAATGGATAGTAATAACCACTCGGCTATTTCTTATCTCCGCTTTTCCTTTTTGTTGTGAAAAGAAGCTTTAGGTTTCCATTTCCTATTCCGGTTGAGAACCCTTTGGCTGTTTAGGATTTTTAGGGTTGAAATATATGGAGGAGAGAAGGTACTTTTAAGAAAAGATACGATGACAGGAGAAGTGACATGTTTTCCTAAAAACCGGAATCTCTTAGGACTACATTGTGTTTTGAAGAGTTATGATAACTTTGTGAACTCATATTTCCCACGGAAAGCGAAGAAGAAGGAAAGGTAGTTTTCTCCATAGCCTGTTATCTATTCTATTTCTGAGGGTCACGTTTCATCTCAATATTGAACTTTGGAACGTTTCCAAGCAAAGCATGCAACTTCCATAAATTTAAACGCGAAAAGTAACAGAGGAGCAGTACTTGGCTACGTAGTNATCTATTCTATTTCTGAGGGTCACGTTTCATCTCAATATTGAACTTTGGAACGTTTCCAAGCAAAGCATGCAACTTCCATAAATTTAAACGCGAAAAGTAACAGAGGAGCAGTACTTGGCTACGTAGTGTAGTGCTGGAGAATCGAATTGAACGATTTAGTGGGCCCGACGAGATATCAATTCTCCAATCGCCTCCTAATCTCTCATGTCTCAAGCGACGGCTCTTGAATTCAGAAATAAAGTGCCAAACCGAGAAATCTTTGCCAGGAAGAACAAAAACTCTTTCTATTTCGTAACTGCTCACTCCGAACAATAGGAAAAGTCAGAAGAGGATGTTAAGCACAAAGTTCAGATTCGAACATATTTCTAATATTTATCTCAGAATCACAATCCACACAAAAGTCAAATAGAAATATGCTCAAAATTATTGAATGTTCCTAGAGTTTTCTGAAAACCAATATCATCTTGAAATTAATTTCCAGCTTATGAAGTACTGAGCTTGTTGTTCTGATCGTCAATTTTAGAATCATTGAAAGCTAAAATGTATCAAAAGAACACCCACGACAATATTTCTTTAAGCATTCATATTCCCACACCGGCCTGTATTTTTCCAGCTTATGATGTACTGAGCTTGTTGTTCTGATCGTCAATTTTAGAATCATTGAAAGCTAAAATGTATCAAAAGAACACCCACGACAATATTTCTTTAAGCATTCATATTCCCACACCGGCCTGTATTTCTCAGTATTTGTTTCGCCTTCCATTTTCTCGGAAAAAGTGGGGGCAGAAACATCCTGATTGACTGACGAATGTAGTAAACAAGGACGAGCTCATCTCAGTGTCAACTTTCACAGAGTGGCAGCCATTCTGGTATTCATCTCATGTAGAGATCACATGAAAGATCCAGGGCTCGGTCGGATATTATTTCAAAACCCATTCAATCACTGAAAATGAAGTGGAAGGGATTCAACCTCATAAAAGAGAATCCATGGCAGCCTGTCTTTCCTTGACTGACTATGATATGCCAATTTCTGAACTTTATACTACCTTTAGAAGGGCATCAGTTTTATTACATTCTGGTCTGAGGTCATGCATGGCCAACTGCGTCTGGCGGTATGAAATGAAGGTGGTGGTACTGGCGTAACTTTTTTTTCCCTTTTAAAAAACCAACTCTTATTCCCTGTCAGCACATTGCACTGCGCTGGAGTGGTGGTGGAAGAATGGCATCGAATAAAATTGACTTGGTGGAACGGGAAAGGACGGACGGGGTATATTATCATTCGTTACACTTTATCTCTCTTCTCAAGTTGAAGTTGAAGGAAAGGAACCAACCAACCCATCCAGAAACCCAAAGGAGGAACAAGAGGAATTGAGTTTTGAAGCAGACTGTCAATTTCCGTAGCTGGTTCTCAAAAAGAAAGAAGAGAAGAGGAGAAGGATGTGTATGCACATACATATAATATTCGATTCTTATCAACTGAATCCTTAAACATAAAATGTAAAATGAAATCAGGCGTCTTCTTTTTTCCATGGAAAGTGAAACTATTTCCTTTTTAAAGGTAATCGATAATACTCAACAAGACTTTAAGATTATTGAGAAAGACAAAGTCAAATATGACAACGAGACTGCTACTTTCTCCAAAGTCAAATTTAAATCTTCTGTTTCACTTTGTCTTTTGCACAGAGCAAGGATATCCGTATTTGACAAGAATAACTTTGCTCTATGCAAATATTTACCTGGCAAGGACGTTAGAGAAAGTACCTTTGGACACATTGTCATTGCTTCCCGGATTTTTACAAAAATATTCTATTCTGAATGTCGACTCGAAATAAATGTCTGGACTGGAGTTTTTTTCAGGCAAAAGAGAGAGAATGACAAAATGTGACCTGATTAGAAATTACTTAATTCTGAACTGGGCACGTGTAGCTCGGAAAAATCCTAAGGGCTCTGCTGTAGGTACCAGGAATCGACTCAATCTCATCTCATCAGACTGATTGTTTTGCCTTGGGTGAAGCTTTGCCAAACGGTGTAATACTTTCGATAACACCTCGTGTATCATGCGAAACCCAATTCCCACGAACCATTCTCATACGCGACATGATATATTGCAATTTTATCTTCCACGAAAATTGAGTCGGGTGTAGTGTTTCAATTGAGTCCTATTTCATTGCCTGACTGAGTTCTGTTGTGGTGGTAGGCTGGATGCTGTAAACAGTAACAGTATTGGCAGACGAAATGGACAAGTTCAGACCTAATTTTAGAGTACAAAATATATAGTGGCCCAAAGAGGATGCTCAAATATTTCAGTCCCACAAAATAGCCAACAGCAATTTTCGACCACAACACCTCTTACACTGATCATATTTCAAAGAAGTCAATTTGGGAGTCAAGTCTATCTTTGTTTGACCTCCGAGACATCCATTAAATATAGAAATTTAGTAAGACACTACAAACAAGAAAGGTTCAGTTCCCCTACTTTTGTCTTCATTTTGTATTTCAGCATTAGAGCTTACTTATTTCTGATCGACTTTACAGCTCCCTCCGGATCCATTAAATAGAGACATCCAGTAGAAAAGATTAATTCTCTCCTTTGGTTCCTTGCTTTCTCCTTTTCTCATGTTAAGTCGCTACAGAATGGTTTGAGGGAAGAATTCTCCCGCATTGTAGAATTTAATGACTTTTACAAATAAATTGTTCGTCTTGTATAATGGCTCATTGACTTCAGATTTAATAGGTTCAATTGGAATGTGTCTCAGATTTATTTGTAGTTTTAATCCATGCTCTCAAGCTAATTAAACTAATTTGTATTAATTACAACTTTATTAATGAATCTGGAGTGCCGGAGTGGTAAATTTATTCAACTAATTCTTATTACAAGTATTAAGACGTAGGCGTGAATGAAGTGGGAAACCGTGACGGTGACGCTCAATAAATTAATTGCCGAAAATGTTCTTGTAGTGCAACGCAAAACCACAGAGGAGAAAGCCGTGAAAATGATTGAAGTACTCCATCCGAGCCAGAGCAGAGCATAAGGGGAAAGGAAGTGATTATCTTTTTTTGCAGTGTATTACCCCGGCTCAACCTTCATGTTCCACTAACTTATATTACATTGGAGAAAACCCACTAAAGATTATGTTATGCCATGTTCTCTTCTGCTTGACCACAGGCAGAAGGAGAATGACTCTGCATGGGATTTATTTGTCACATAATAATATGTTCTAACTACACTCCAAACTCTTTTCTTCACAAAGAAACCCTACTGAGTTGGTAGAATTGTAGCTTGGTGGGAGTATCCGATTGATTTATATTTATGGACTTTACTCACGCCTCTGCCTGCTTTGGCTGTTGGTCCGGTCCAGACCTTTTTAGATAAACTCAAGCCGAGCCAAAAGAAAGGAAAAGAACTTGCTAATGTTAGTCTACAAACTAGACGTACGTATTATTCAAGTGAAACAGGTTCTATTTTTAGTCGGACGGAGCTCGGACACAGAAAATCCTTTCGATAATTTGCAAAATTGCTTTTAAATCGCAATCCACCAACTCCTGTACTGGACGAGATTCCTAACCTAATAATTTACAAATACAACATAAAACGCTTTTACTAAACTCCAAATTTCCGAGCAAAGCTATTCCCTTTAATCTGATTTATTTTCCATTAACTTTTTGGAGGTTTTTACTCTTATTCGTGGCTAAGCTTTTGCTTTCTGCTCCAGGCGCCGTGCTAGACTAAGACTAGGTCGAGTTATGCTTATTGCTTACTCTCACTATGTGCTTTAGCCTATAGCCTTGTCCTGTTTTTCAATTTCATCATCGATCCTATAAGAAGATCCGTCAGTCCCAAGCGATTTTATTTATTTATTTCGTTTAGGTTTTTCCTGGAGGGCTAGCCTGCTCTTTCCCTGATTCCTTCCAGTATATTTCATTTTTCCGTCCCAAATCGATTTTTTTCTCACTAAGTCCTGAGTCCCTTTAATGAAATGTTAGACTCGACCAGAGCTTTACTTTCACTTCTGGTAATGAAAATAATTTTTGAGAGATTTTGTCACTCACAGACGATTCTGCTGTCGAATGGAATGCATAAATGCTAAAAATGTAGACAACAACAATTTAAACTGATTTTTGTTTTGCATTTTTCATTTCCTTCTACAAATGTACTTTCCATTAGAGATAATTCACAGTAAACCACATATATTTCTATAACTTGAAAGATACAAGCTCTAATATGATATGTGGTTATAGGCTCCTTAATATTATAACAACTCTAAAGTTTAATTGAATAATTTCTCTCCAACCAACTTCCGCTTGACTGGTCGTAATTAATGATTGCTAATCCAAAGTTGGCACTCGAGGGATAATCCGCTACTCGGGAGAATAGACATGCACTTTGCCAACCTCTAAATATCAATTGCGAAGTTCCATTTAATCTCTACGAATAGGAAATGGATATCCACACATCTGTGTAAATAAAATATAAGAGCCCAGCCCAGCCAACTGCCATACCCTACCACTTCCATGACAGGAAAACTATACGAGCAAAGTACTTTATTTGCGATTTCCAATTGGCGAAAAACATCTGACTAGAAATAGAATTTAATCAAATGAAATCTTCTGAAGATTGTAGTTGGGAAGGGAGGCATTAAATTAAAATCACTCCTTCCCTATTTGAATGTACATAATAACATTTCTACTAGTGTACAAGAATTCGATCAACGTTGAATTGAATCTTATCCGCTCACACGGACCGATAGGAAAGTTAGATGAAATGGACTTGCACATAGTAAATACACACAACCAAATCCTTTGAACAAGAATCCTTTCTCAAATGACTTTCAAGCTTAAAGAAAAAAGGATTTCATTTGGATGAATTCTCTTGAATTGGAGTTTCAATAACGTAGACACTACACAACCTTGTTCCATTGCCTTTCTTTAGCATTACTTTCTAAATGAAATGAAGGAAGAACCATGTGTAAATAGGCAATTCATTTACAATTCTGATCCACCTTGTATAAAACAGAAGTGCTCTCTCATTTCTTGCTGGGAGGAGGGCAGGTAAGGTGCACAGGTGCCGTCAAAACAAGAACCATCCCACACGTGGAGATATTCAAAGAAATAAACTACTACCAAGGGACAGATTCAAGATTCAACAAAATGAGGCGCAATCGAAATGGAAATATGTTGAAAATAGCATCCTTTGTCGTAAAAAGCCAGATTTCAATGAAATATTCCATCAAAGGATAAAAGCACGGCAAAGTTCTGAAAACAATTTTATTCCGTTTATGAATTTCTGACTCAAGTCCACTCTTTCACTGGAATAAAGCTATTGAAGCTAATCAAGAACTTAGAGACGAAATGAGCACAAAATTCATGTAAATGGAATACGAACAACTCGCACAGATTTGTTGCGAAAATTCTCATCAAGCTGCTTCTAGGAACCAATTTGCTTCAATTCATATTCACAAATACAGTAAAAGACTAACCCAGTTCAGTGAACAACGTTTCTTTCAAATTACCTACAGATGAAAATATTCCAAAATTCAAAACATAAAGCGAGAAATATCCATTATCTCATCAATTGATACTTTCTCCAAAAGAAGGAAATATCAAAGATGATAATAATGAAATTCTCAATTCTCGGACAAAACATATTAATGTTGTATTATCCTCCTTGGACCTGGACCGAATCTGTAGAAAGTTCATCCGAAATCAAATGTCATTACCGTAAGGTACAAAAAGTCTAATTAAATGGATTCGATACATACAAGGAGCCAAGAATTCTAGGAACAGCAAAGCAGAACAAATAGGAAATAGAAAGAACAGTACAATAAGACCTGTTCAGAACTCTTGGAAATTCAATGGCCATTCTTTACATTCTGCCAAAGAATAATAAGAAGAATTAATTTCCGGCCTTTGTGTTCCTATCTTGTTTCAATGTTCTTTTACCTCTAATGGGAAAGGAACAAAAAGATGACAAAAAAGAAACAAGGAATTCGCTAAGATTAGCTGTCATCGAGAACTGCACACGTTTTGTCGAAGGCGGAAATATATATCAGTGATACTCGTCACTTTTATATGTGATGGTCGACAATTGTAATCAAAACCAGGTAAAATGAAAGAAAAATTTAGACCAGTGCACATTGTGCATCCAGTCCAGAATGTCGTAAGGTAAATCATATTGGAAAGATCAATATTTTGTTGAACCATTTCTCTGTTTCTACCATTTGAATATTAAAATTCGGTCGAGATTTATTATCCCAACACCTAATAGTGAAGAACCATGAGAAGAAAAGTGTTCAAGAAGATACTTGATATCCCTTGCGTGCATCCAAGCCCAGCTTGTGCAAACAATTTCAAAAACCATGTGAAACAAAATAAATTATTGGGCCGTCGAGTTTTCTCCCTTCCAGTTGCTTTTGGCAAGAATCCTAAAAAGGAAAGGAAGAGTCTGGTTGCAGAATTTGATGTAGCAAGTTCAACTAACAGTGTGCAAATAAAAATATCGAGTTTACAATTCACAGCTAGCTATATGCATCAGTGTTATATTTTGGCATGGCACGGGCACTTCATTTTTATGTTACACTTTAGGGGACGCATCTGCAGAGGAGTGGCAGGAAATATTTAAATTTGTCGTGCGTATTCCCAGATAAATCAATGCTATGTTCATCCTGATTACATTATTTTCCAAAGTGGGAGCAAATGTCGACGAACTTCTGAAGAATAAGAAAGCGGAAGGAAGCCTTAAAACAAAACAAAACAAATCAATGTCGAACTCTTACCTCCTTCAGTGAGTGAGACCTGAGAAAGAAAGCCTGAGGGATTCTCTTAAAAATTGAAACTAGAAAAAGTGAAGGGAGAGCTAATCTTGAGATTAAGGTTCGTCACTCTTTTTCTTTTCTTGAAGAAAAGTTCTAATGCTTCTTTCCTCTCAAAGACAAGAAAGACGCGTGAGTGACGTATCGCCTCTGTACCTATGTCGAAGTCCTGTCTTGCATCTAGTAATGCATAAAATATTATTTTACCAATATCATTTCAATGTAGTAATCCTCGTAAGCAAAAGGTGAACTGGCATACTTCAAATTCTCACATAGCACAGTTTGATTCGAACTTACGAGAAAGCAAAATTAAAGAATCAAATCTGCGGAACCCTACGACCTGTAATTTAACTGATTTAGCCAATGTGTCAGAGTTGGTGGTGAAATCCAAGGAGAATAGAAAAGAAGTAATGTGGTTTATTTGACTGTCACACAATTTATTCTTAATCTCCTTTTGTGACAGAAAGAGAATGTCAGTCAAGGCCTTTCTCCTTACTTCTTCTACGCAAGTAATATGGGTTGTAATCCCAACCCTTGGGCTGAAGCTGAACTTCAAATAATTAATTATCATTCGAAGTTCAGACAAAGGAGAGAGCAAGGAGGGTAAACTCGAAGAAAATTATTACAGAAGTTTTTAAATCACCTCACATGCCAACACTGATAATATTAACTTTCTTCGGCCTCGGCGTGAAAGCGTTGAGAATGTCAGTCAAGGCCTTTCTCCTTACTGCTCCTACACAAGTAATATGGGTTGTAATCCCAACCCTTGGGCTGAAGCTGAACTTCAAATAATTAATTATCATTCGAAGTTCAGACAAAGAAGAGAGCAAGGAGGGTAAACTCGAAGAAAATTATTACAGAAGTTTTTAAATCACCTCACATGCTAACACTGATAATATTAACTTTCTTCGGCCTCGGCGTGAAAGCGTTAGAATTAAGTTCAGTTCAGACAGAGAAAGTTCGCGAAAGCAATAATCAGGGCTTACGGTGAGGTGGAAATACTCAAACCCAATGTTCATTTCTATCAAAAAATTTTGCTTTATGAATCGTTGTCTATACTCGAACAAATTTCCTTTTTCTCTGTGGTAGATAGGAACGAGTACTCGAGCAGAGAGATCCTTTCATTAGTCATGGCATTAGAAAATGCCATTATTACAAATCACCGTTTCAAGTGGAAGGACTGAGCGATTCAAATTTTGACACGCTCAGTTTACTTTGGCATGAACGAGTACTCGAGCAGAGAGATCCTTTCATTAGTCATGGCATTAGAAAATGCCATTATTACAAATCACCGTTTCAAGTGGAAAGACTGAGCGATTCAAATTTTGACACGCTCAGTTTACTTTGGCACGTTTTTAAGGGCGTATGCCGTTAGTAGAATTAAAAACGCCAGTCATTCTATTCAAGGACGTCTTAGTACAGCTTTAACTTCTACGTCGTGATTTCGTGGAAAATAGTATCTGCTAACGAAAGAAAAGCTTCAAGTTAAGTGTCTCCAACTACTCAAAGGATTAGGGACAAAATTTTCAAAAGAGAATAAAATGCATTGAGTGGTTTGATGTTTCCAAAATTGGAAACTAGTCCTCTTAAAACCTAGACAGAGAAAAGAAGATGCTGCTGCTTCATGTTGAGACTCTGCTGCTTTAGAATCTATTATTACGGACAAGTGTTGCAAATGTCTAATTTGTCCTTGTTAAAAATGTAGTAGTAGGAGGAGAAAAGAGTGTAGTGTGAGAGTGTGACTAGATTTCCGCTCCGCTGGGTTCATTTAGAAACTCGTTCAGTACATTAGATAATGGATTTTAGAAAGCAAAGGGAAAATGCTGCTGTTCCTGTTCCCAGGGATGTTGTGAACGTTGTATTTTTGTGGCCAAAAGAAGGAAAGAAATTTATTTGTGACTCACTGATAGTGAAAGAATGGTCCCACCAGTCACTCTTGCACAACCAAGCTTTCAACTCATCGGACGTATAACTGACGATGGACACTGGAGGGGCGACGAGAGTTCGAATGGCTAAAAGCACTGTGAACATCCCAACAATAATCCCGAGTCTCTTCTATTAAGTCTAGATCCGTAATCTTCACAGCTTTGGCAGAGCGGACCCGAAATATCACCGAAATTCTACAAATAAAAAAATTCCTTAATATACTATGTTCTATGGCAGAAAATTCACAAAGATTGAAAATTTGTTACAAATGTACATATTAAAATTAAAGATATCGTAATAACTAACCTCCATGTTTTGAGCAAAAGGGCTCCATAAGCTAGAGAAAATCCAATCTCTCTCAGCCACACTTGGAGCGTGCATGTAATTATGGAAGGGCTTGGATACATGACCAAAGTCTAAAATTTAGAACAAAATATTATTCCGTATCGATGTAAAATAAGATTTCATTAAACATATCCGATATACAAAAACATTGGCTACGTTGTGGTCGGAAATTAAACACTTTCCGTGCTTAGTTAAAAATGTAATCTGATCACACTTTTTTAGTAAATTTACTCACAGTGCAGTAAATGAAGAAAGCACCAAGAACAATGAAACGGAGGAGAAGAGGACTTGCTGCCCGAACGACCTAGAAAGTGAAACCAAAAAATTTTTACGTAATGTAATACATGAGAAAATATACGTAACATGAGAACACATCTTGCTTAAACGTATAAAATTACTTTGGCTTCTGAATATTTCCAGGTAAAAAGGCCGACCAATGGGAGCATGAGTATGATGGCAGATTGAAGGATAAGAATGGCAGATCTCATGATCCAATTCAGCGTCACAACACACGGACTATCATCCTCACAAACCTCACAACCCGAAGGACATGCGAGGCATTCAAAGGCACCAACCTCGTCGTATCGGGAAAATTTTCTCTAAGGAGATGAACAAAGAATTAGTTTTAAGTTTCTCTTGATTAATTCCTCAGTCCTTTGATTGAAGTAAAGTTATTCTACTATATTTCTATAAGTGGGCGAGCATTGTATAAGTTAAGTTGGCAGCGGAAGCACTCAGCCACAACTTTCATCCAAAATGAATGAATGTATTGTAGTTTTTAGTGAAGCCTAATATACCAATCATTAGAAACATTAAGACCACAGAATCAGAACTTCGAAAATTCTTGCTTTCTTTGCATTAATAGCATTAAAAATAGTGAAAACCAAAGCTATTGACGTTTCTAACACTGTTAGTTTGAGCCTGGTCATTCAAACTAGTTAAACAAGTTAATTGGAAACGCTGAGTTTTATAGCTATGAAAGAATTTTTGCGTGAAATGTACTCGGTGTAACCCCAAGACATTATACAATTTCTGAAAAGAAATGTCTTGTCCTAGGGATTTTTGCCCCAAGAGCAAAAGGGCTATACTTTTGCTGACGCTAGTTTACATCTGTAAAAGATGAAGATGGTATTCTTTAGAAAGACACTGCTCTAATACCGAAATATAAAAAAAAAGCTGAGTAGCGTCCATACGTTCGTATTCGTACTCGTACCCCGTACATGTGGGAAAACCCAAAGGCAAGTCTAAGTCTTGAAAAAAAAGTAACTCACCATAAACTTATTTTCATATTCTTCCTCAAGGACAGAACCATTGAAGTATTTGATTGAGGAGGAAACATTTGGAAAGTAAAATCCGGGACGGCACTCACAGCGGTAACTTCCACGACGAAACCCCATCCCTTTGGCATGAACACACTGAAATACACAGCATAAAAAGAAAAGAAAAGTTATACGTACATCTTTAAAAAATGATCCCAACTTCTGTTTCATTTTTACATTCACTCTAAAAAACGTAGTGCGGTTTTTATACTTTCTACTCGTAAAAAACATCTGTTCAACTCAGTGACCTGGTCGAGATGATTTTTATCCGATCCTTCACTTTTATGTACAACATTTACATGCCTTGCATGTTTTATGCAGGCTCAAGAGATTTAATGAGATTTTAGATTTTTAATTAATTATTTTGAGAACAGACTGATTTCTGTGTTCTAACTAATTAAATTACCTAGAAAGCAAGGTGGTTCATCCTTTGATGATAATGTTTAGCCCAATTTGTTGGATTCGGCATAGTGGTTTTCTGTCAATTAAATTGACAGGAGCAACGGAAACATCCTAATTCCTTTAATTTGGAGCAAATAAAGGGGATCAAAAGTAGATTGTACTTTCTCTCTGCCTTTTGTAGCCCACGCTCATAGACAGCGGAGTGCAATGGGAAGGAAAGTGCAGCAAGACAAGTTGAAAGGGCAACCGAAATATACTGGAGGATGGAGGTTCAAGTAATGGGTTTCCGTCAGCTTGCGGTTTTCCGAAACAGCCTGAGGAAACCTTTGAGAATTCGAATAGGAGGAACTTTGCATAAGAGGTATCAAGGGTTGGCACCTCATTTTACCACAACATAAACTGATAAACTCATGTGCCGTGCCGCCCACGCTCTATTTCTTCCTTCCTAATATTCTCAATCTGTGATTTAAAATCATTGACCTCATAAAGGGTCTAGTTTTACCGGAAGGCAACCAGCAAACCGGGAACCGGCGCTCGACGACATGGCAAAATCCATCAAATATAATTTCACGATAGAATAAAGTTTGCCGGCTTACATTTTTATGTTAGCTAAATCGAAAGAGGAAATTGTATTTGAATACAGGTTGAATTGAACCGGGAGTCAGCTGGGTACGATAGGATATGGTGAAAATTTCTTGCTCTAGTTTTTCCTCGCCCTTCAGGCAAGCTAAAACGTGATGTGTTTTCCAGACGAATTCTTTCTGAGAGCATCTTCTCTGAGTGAGTGTAACTTTAAAAATACAACAAGACATCCGGTACTTGGGCTAGGCTAGGAGTAAATCGATGCATCTGTGCATGAACCTGATAACGACTTTCCTTTCTCAACCGAACCTACTTTCTTTTCCTCTTATCAAATTCGTTCGCTCACAATTTAGCTAACGGGCCATATCGTTCAGTCAGGTATTACTACTTCATTTATTTACCCCTATTCCTTAACACATCCTCAATTTTATTTCGTTGGATAAGGTAAGGTATAAAAACTGAGCGTATTTTAGAATGAGATTTGGACTCATCATATTTTAGTTACTGTTTTAATGACAATGACAAAACCTGACCTAAAAATCTCCAGTTAACAAAAATTTTACATGGCAAAATATAGTAAAATAAAAAAATATTCTTGTTCGTACCTTAGTAGTGGCTTTTTTGCACTTATCCGATGATGCAAAGATATTCAACTCGGAAGAATTATCCG
>WJEZ01002176.1:0-14336 GCA_009869925.1 Thalassaphorura encarpata | reverse complement strand
CTGAAAGGCTCAAATTCGAGGAGTTTTTCGATTTGGTCAAGAATTGCGACTTGTAGAGCGCGCACAGACCACGGAAGAGCCAATCGCATAGACGAGAATGCTCGCGCATTTCGTCAATAAATAGAGTAAAATGCATTAACTAATTTTTGAATTCATTCTATAATTTTCGAGTCACCCCATTCAATAGAATGAATGGTGGGCACGGGCAGTTCAATGAGTTCAAGTAAGTCTAAACGGAACGGTAAGAAGACCAGGCCATAGACATACGAAACAATTATTGTTTCCTATGTCTACAATACAATTGTATTGTAACTTTCCATTTAAATAGGCTCAATACAAACTAGTAAATTTAGTCGCAAAACAAAGATTCTAAAGGAGTAATAAAAGTGTAACAGTCCAACAATAATTTCATGATTTTGAAGCATTTTGCAGTACGTATTTATTCCACTCTTCGTGAAAAATCATGACCTCCAAATTAGTGACAAAATGGAACGATAACTGGATAAATTCGGTGAAGCCATGATCCGGCAAAGCTTATTCAAAATTAAACCCTACTCCTAATAATAAGTAAAGCTAACTAGTAAAACTAATTTTTGAACTGTAGTAAGTATTATATAAAAATATAAACGTAACAAAATTAGTGTTCAACTAGTTAATATCGATTTTGAGTAATTATTCCTTCATTATTGGGCATTATTACAAACTTACAAAACAAAAAATTGAAAATTCTTGCATAGATCTCTCCTTTCCTTAAGGCGTCCTAATTAACACGCGTGCACTCCAGCTAAGTTTCAAATCAAAATTTCATGATCACTTGTGCCTGAAGCGATTGCGAAGTACTCATGCCGAATGAATGTGTAAGGAATGCGTAATGCGCAACAGATTTGTGATTTTTGCAATGATGTGACAAACTTATTGTGAAAATGGAAGCACTCAAAATATCAAAGCTCACTAAAATAATCTCACTTAAATTTATAAGCACAATTTCAAAATGTAACATTGCACATTGAACGTTAATAAATTATCCCAAAGTGTATTACACATAATTATTGGAGTTTGGTTATATATTGCGGATACATTATTGAAAATGATTGCAGAATATTACAAAATTAAACTTGATCACTTTTCTCTCATGTTAATAATACTTATCTTGACAATCTTAATAAATATTTTCCTCCAAGGAATAAACCTTACAATATCATTAAATAAAGGTAAAATCTAAGCTAAAGCGAGTTCTGAAAATATCACAAAGGCAATTTTGTAATTCAAGTTGATACAGCTCATTAGTCTATAGGTTTTGGGGTACATTAGGGAAATGCTGCTAAATAAATCTATTGCTGCTATAGTGAAAACAAAACAAGGGCAAACCGTATATCAAGCTAGGCTGAATTGCTCCCACCCACGAAATTCGGAAATTTCTTTAAATTCTAATTGCCGATTGAGTCTATAAGATTATGCTAGGGTTCAGGAGGAAGACCCCACAGAACAACAGTTTTATCTGCACTTGTTGATAAAAATGTAAATTCTGTAGGATGCCAACGCCCACTTATGACTTTGTCTTGATGTGAAGCTACAGTAACTGCTGGGAGTGGTAATGAAAGGTCTCCTTGTAAATCCGTAAGAACAAGACGATTGTCATATGCTCCAGATAGGAGATAGTAGGCCGCAGGGGAAAATCGAACTGACCGAACATCTGCAGTGTGAGTTTTGACAGATTGGATTTGCCTTTGCCCACGTATGTCATAGAGGACCATTGCTGCATCTTCATGACCTGCTGTCATCAGTCGCCCTGATGATTCTACACAGAGTGAAGCAACTGGAGATTTTGTGGATGCAGTCGACGTCAATGGTGTCACAATGTCCACGCATCCTCTGGTTCTCAAATCCCAAAAACGAATTGTTTTATCTTGAGATCCGCTGCAGAAAAGTGCTCCTCCCCAACAATATAATGAAAGAATTGGGCCTAATTGCAAAAAAATATGTTAAAATAGACATTTACTGCCGTTGACCTTACAAGGGAAGGTAAGGGAATTAAACCATTCATGTTTTATTTTAAAGTACTTCTGGTATAAACATTTAACGTAAAAAAATTATTGGCGGAAATCCATACATACGGAAATGGCAAGGGGTCAAAGATCAATTTTTAACATTATCATTGTCGCCGATTGGGCTGAAAATTTGCATGAAGGTCGCCCAGATATTCCTAAACGATTTGAGCTGGGGTCCTCATGTCGTCAAAATTATATTTTGAGGTCAAAGGGTCAAATTTCTTATATACAATTGATGGATTTCAAAAATATCGGCTTAATTTGAACACATAGGTTAAAGTAAGATTAATCCACAAACTGACAAACAAATTTGACCTTTTGACCCCTAAATATAATTTTGACGACACGATGACCCTATCTCAATTTGTTTAGGGCTATTAGAGCTGTCTTCACGTGAAATTTGAGCGAAATCGGACACTTGTGTAATGCTACATTTCCTTACCTATGGATTTCCGCCAATAACTTTTTTACGGTAAATGTTTTACCAGAGGTACTTTGAAATGAAATATGAATGGTTGAATTCTGTGAGTCAAATCTCCATACCTTCCCTTGTTAGTTTGACTTACCAGTATGACCTGACATTGCTTGAAAAGGAGTGGCAGTGGCACAATCAGTTATGTAAATTTTACAATCCCCAGCTCCTCCACTCACAAGAAGTGAGGATTTATTACTTGAATCTTCTACAAAACAAATATCTCGAACTGTTCCATCGTGCATAGATAATTCTACTTCTGAAGAGCCAACCAATTCTGGGCTAGTTATATCTTCAAATCGAAGAAGTTTAACAGTCTTGTCATTACTTCCAGTAGCCAAGAGATTCCCATCTGGGGACCAGCCCATACAATAAATAGAGCCCTGTCATCAAATCAAACAAAATTAAGTATAGATTTACTAGTTTTTAAATTATAGATTTGTCTAAAGTCTACCTTATGATGTTTGGTCCTTTTAAAAAGAATAGTGGGCTGATACGTAACATGATTTTCATTTAATTTTGACAGATTAGGATAGGCACACACTCGTAGAGTTTTAGAATTTGAACCAATTGCATACACACTTCCCGCCGGATGAAATTCTGCACAACGGACTGCCTGAACATCTTCTAATGATGTAACTGCTATAAATTTAGCTGCTTGCTGCGTTGTTTCATTCTAGTTCAAATTAACAAAATTATATGAAGGATATACTGTACAACCAAAATTACTAAAACGCTCTTACTTTTGCATTTGATTGTCTTATTGTTTCTGCATTGTTCTGCGTCGATGAATACCTAACGGCTGGTTTACTCGGAGTTGAGCTTGCAAAATGAGTCATATTATCCTTCAGTCCAGAGTTATGACCAGTTATGATAGGTTTTGCATTTGTATCAATAACTTTTCTTGATAATGCTGGTGATTTATGTATAGAATCAACAAACGTTTCTCCAAATAAGCGATCCACGGATGTATTCATGAGTTTTATATCCGATTGTGAAGGATCAGCATTGCCCAAGTGAAAACTGGTGCTGGCCATACTCCTGTAAATATAAACGTAAAAATTAAATTTAGAGTAAATATTGAAGGAAGAATCATTAGCGTCACAAACCTTGACAGCAAGTCAGAAGCGGATTCCATGATTGATACATTTAGTAAAGGTCTTTCAGGTTTTGGCAATGGTTCCACATCTACTCTAAGACTTCTTCTTTGGAATGGACAACCAAAAATATGATTTGGAATGCTTCGAAGCCAAGACAGGAGACTCAAGTCAGATTCTGATAATTGGCCTTGATTAAGAAGATTTGGAAATCTAATTGGCATCTCTGAAGCTAATGTTCTATGCTGTTGGTTAACTTTGGTATCTCCCTTGACTGCTTTCGATTGGCAAAATTCGACACAAGCTTCATA
Source organism: Thalassaphorura encarpata (assembly GCA_009869925.1). Lineage (NCBI taxonomy): Eukaryota > Metazoa > Arthropoda > Collembola > Poduromorpha > Onychiuridae > Thalassaphorura > Thalassaphorura encarpata. The sequence goes on along the minus strand of WJEZ01002176.1, from coordinate 10,408 downwards.
TAAGAGGCCCTGTAAAAATAAATTACAACCAAATCCATGTCAAATTACAATTACAGAAGATTGATTAGGTAAACAACAAAGTCAAAAAAATTCTGAAAGCATTTAGTTTTGATTTGAATGATAAGAAAGAAAACCAATGGGTTCATAGAATACAATGGATGGTCAATGGTCATCATCATACCTTGATGAGTAGTTGAATGAGTCTGTCATTAGTGGCAATAGGAGTGCGTTTAAGAGGTGCACTTGGCGGTGGGATAAATCTTTGGACTAAAGGTCGAAGATGAGTGAAGCAAGCGAGACGAGCTGTAGAATTCTTCCAATCTTGGTAATCCGGATGTTCGGCCAAACGGGTAGGTGAAGTTAAAAGAAGACATAATGATGAGTATTCTTCCTTGGACTCACATACGCCTTCCAATTCCTTTAACACCTGAAAAGAACCACAAAGAGCAGAGCATTAAAGTTTAGTTTTTTCGTGCACAATCATCATTCGGAATGAGTGAAAGAAAGAATGAAATGAATGAGTGCTTTTAATAGGATAACTAGAACCTTCACGCCAGAACCAACCCCAGCCTTCTTCCTGTTTCGCAGCTCAAGTAATGCATCAGTGAATTTGCATCACTGCTGCACTAAAAGAGAATACAGTAAACTCAGTCTAGAGCTTTGGAGCAGAAAGGCCATAAACTCTTGGAGTGCAAAAACCAAGCATGAACAAAACTTGTAGGCGGACGAAACGGAATGATTATAATTTGGACTCATCTTCGAGTTGGTTTTTGTGGATACCAATACTCAACTAGAATTTCGATTGAGTATTTAGCTACCAGAACTGGCGACCACCTCGTAAATCTTAATGTTTATGTCAATGGAAATGTTTACAAAATGTTTTATTCTTAACCACAAGCCTAGGATCAAAACTGAGTTTGGTTTGGTTAGGTCTGTCAAAAACCGCAATGCGGAAATGCGAGTGATTTGCATGCATGCCAAAAAAATCTAATCAACTCTTGCAGCTCTAGATTGACACGAATGACCTTATTTTAAGTATTCCATCGAATTTCTAGGAGAAAAATTATAAATTCCTCCAGAATTAATTAATTTGAAATTGACAAGACTTTACACTTTTGTTAATAAAATCGTGACAACGCATTTTGCAACAGGTACGACGACACGATCATATTTACAAAACAGGTTAAACCACTCAGTATGAAGAATCAAAAGAATGAAAATGACCTTTTAATTTATTTACCTTGACGAGTTCTTCAAGTAACTCAGCCTTTGTGACCTCTTCTCCAGCACCACCAGCACTCGTCCGGCGATTTGAACCATGAGCTGATAACATTTTATCCAAAAATGCATGTTTAAGTACTGTTGCCCTAACTTTTCTTCCTGGAAATGAGCGAAAGGCTTCTTCAAGTGGTTGTAGAAATTCTATCACGTCTTCCCATCGCCCATCCAAAACTAAAGAACGTAAAAAAATGAGATCCGGGGATAATATCACTTCATTAATTACTCCAGTTTCTCTTTCTAATTCTAATTGGGCAGTCGTGAGTCCTCTTCCTCCTAAATATTCCAAGAGAAGGTGGACAACATCGGATTCTGATAAAAATAGGCGTTCCGGCTCATCTCCGCTACTACCACCTGCAGAACTTCCACTTCCGGTCGAACTTCCAGCAGCCATGTCATGACCTCACACAATTTACAAAATTGTATTGAAACTAAATCAATGTTTTACTACAAAAAGACAAAACACCGGGTGTGTAATTACATTGCAGAATTTGCAGAAGGAAAGGAATTCTTGTTTATAAATTCTACTCGTGTGCGTGGGTTGATCTTGCCTATTGCCTTTCCGTCAAAAGACTGCAACTGCAATTGCCACCAACTAAACTCCTTGGCTGGCACGTTCAGACACACACCTCGTCTTCTCAACTCTTTCCTTCAAGAATTTATTTGGCCAGAGTTCTTGGGTTCATCCATCCCAAGATCCCAGGAATCCACAGGAGCTTCTGTGCATTTGAGTCACGCCGTCTTTACCAAATACATGAGCGAACCCGGGTGAACAGCTAGCTATAGTAGAAAAGTATGTAAAATCTACCCGTACCACGATGTGGTGGGGAAAGTACTTTCTCTCTCGCTCTATAAAAACTAAGAAAGGAAAAGTCTGTGTTTCAATTTAATTTTTTTATACTTGTACTTTCCAAATTCTTAGTTAAGTAGATGTTCTCCAAATGAAAATACCAACAGACTTAAAATATAAAATAAAAAAGTAAATTGTTCAGCAAAAGGAACAAGAAGGTTGGATGTCATATCCAGGATAGAAAGGTACAAAAAAAACTTGGAAGGACATTGCAATGTTTAGCCAGCCAATGCATTGGCTGGCTTGGCCAGAAGTGTGAGTCATACACGCGCTCGAACGTTACTTACTTTACTCGTCTTGACTTTTGGGGTCCCCAAAGAATTGCATACATATTTAATAAGACGATTACGATTTACTTTAAGCATCAGGCAGGGCTGAGTGGGGGTGTAATGCGTTTTCTACTCTATTCACTTGGTACTAGTGCCGAATAAAAGTCAGAAAGTTGATTAATTGAATGTGAAGCTCTGCTAAAGTTAGGGACTCGGTTAGATGGATGAAGCCATTAGTTATTACTATAATTTTCTATTCTTGGAAGAATTTTTTAATACACATTGTCTTCCAAATCTTACTGATTTTGTGTTGGTGCAAAATCTTCTTTTATTCCAAGTGCCAAATGACTCCCGCCCGGAATTATTTGTTTAAATTTGATTTTTATTATTTTTTGTTGTGTTTTTGATATAATATTTTAATTAATATATTGATTTGTAACATAATAAAAGATAGACCTATGAAATTCATCTTTATGATGAAATAACAATAAATATTTACACTTACACATATTAACTTTGTAACAAATTTGTATAGAGAAAGAAATGACAGAAATTAACCCCTAAATGTGGACGCCTGTCATGATCTAACACGATTTGTCCAGTCAGGCACAACAAAAGAATTATCATTTTCAGTGCTGGAATCTAAAACGTCCTCATAGCCACCTACTAAAAGGTTAAGGCCAATCATCGTGTCTGACTCAAAGAGGAGGTTGGCCATGACTTGGTCANCCACCTACTAAAAGGTTAAGGCCAATCATCGTGTCTGACTCAAAGAGGAGGTTGGCCATGACTTGGTCAGTGTCTGGAGCTATGACGTTTTGCGTCTGAGATCGAGATATTGTTTGACGCTCATTCTGATAGTGATATTCTCTCAATTCTTGTTCGTAATCGGAATCGTATATTTCATCATCTTCTTCATACTCATTTTCTTCACGAAACATACTTTCTTCGTCATCGCTGCAGAATGCTTCTGCCTCATGTTCATCTGGAACAAGGGTTGAGGATGACCAGTCATGACCATGACTTTGACCTTCAAGTCCAGTAAAACGAAGGCTGTGATGGTTGTGACCTCGACGATGACCATGGCTATGACCCCATCCTTGAGTCTGACTGACCTCACCAAAATCTACTGCTTCACCCATTAGCTCATCTAGCATAGTATTACCATTTTCTAAACCCTCCATATTATTATAATCAACAAATGATTGGTCTAGATAGGAATTATCATAAGAGTACTCCATTTTGAATAGAGTAGTTTAAATTATGCTAATACGATATCTAAAGATGAGCTAATTAATTAAGTATAATAGTATTTAACTAGATTTTCCCCTTTCACTGCGACAATGTCGTTTGTATTTTATCACACACCTTCACTCAACTGCAGAGCACTCTTGGATTAAAGTTTTTCTTTTCTTGAACGTTCAATTTCCTTTACTTTAAGGTCTCGGCCGAAATCCCCAAATTTGGGGAATTTTAGGATTATCCGTTGACTTTGACTCAAATAGCTTTGGTGCTCGCAGCTCTTTCTCACTCTAGACGATTTTCTCTTTGACTGTGGACGCTTTTCAACGTTATCGCTTGGAAAGGGTTAATTAAACTAAAACAATACCTAAGAAATAAACACAATTAACTAATTATAATTGACTAAGAAATAATATAACAATAATATATTTTTTGTGTTTTTTTCTATATTTTTAGATTTGACACTAGCACTCAAGAGCGTTTCCGGATTGAAACCGGTAAAAGTTTTTTATCATGAAGGTTCAATTAGCTTGACTTTAAAGTCTTGACCGAAGCTGGCCCTTAACTTCCGAAATTGTGTCGGCGTGTCTAGGATCCACTGGCTTTGATTCTCATATGTAGGACGCTTTTTACTTTGGTTTTCGTTTTGGACAATGTCGTTTTGAAATGGTATTGGCTCTTTACTCGAGGACGATTGTTTCTTTCGCGAAGGATTTGCCGTAGCAAAATGTTCTGGTTTTATCACTGGGCTAAGAGTTTCTTGATGTGAAAATTGTTCATTAGAGTTTTCACTTACACTTTGAGGGTCTAGTCTTTGAAACTTTGGTGCACTGGACCACTGTGTTGAATATTGAGGGGTATTCGCTTTGGGGACACTGTCATCAGCAAGTTGGGTCGGTATAGACGACGACGGCTTACTGATTTTGTACCTTGTCGATGGAAGTTCTATGTTCGGGTCATCCCATTGTTGGCATGCTTGACATACAACAAAATTTGACAAGGAATTAGGAGGGAGAAGGAATTGTGGATTCAACAGTGACCATTGGAAAATGCTTTGTTTCTGTTCCTCAGTGTTGGTGTGAGGTTTGGAAAGTTGCACTGATTGTTGTTCAGAGCTTTTCCAAATCCGTTGCATTCCAGCGTTGAAAAGCTGGGTCAAGTATTGAGGACCTTGCTGAAACAAGCTTTCCTTAGTTGCCAACTCCATGACCTGAGAATGAAATAGGCAGTGTTAAAGATTTGCTGTGTGGGACACCATACTTCCGACATTTTGAAAAACCCATCATTTCCAAACATTAAAAATAAAAAAGCTTACACAATATGATTTGCATAATACCATTCAGCATATGCTGAGCATATAGGCTTTTTCAAATAGCTGAATCATTATAAAGGTACAAAAATACATTTGCTTTTTGCTAGAAACTTAGCCTTGGCCTTGGTATGGTCATTATCCATTATCCAGTTTCAGTCTAGTCTAGGAAAAGCCTGGACGATGAGTCATTCACTAATCGTACGTGTACTAGGGAATGAGATAACCCTGTCTGCGTTTGCACTGCAACACTCCACTATGAAATTAACACGAGCCGCTATAACGAAGTGCAATGACAACTACTGACAGCTTTAAAATACAAAAATGCTATTGAAAAATGCTTAATTGTTAATTAAATTAGATCAGTCTTAGTTCATCTTCAGTCTTTAAGTCAGTCTTGTACTTTCTTCCTATTAGTCACTAAGGGGAGACTTGAGAAATCTCGATACAAGGGTCTTACGTACGTTACGTTACGCCTTAATCCCAATTAAAATACATTCAAACTAACTATTTGCTCAACTTTCACAAAACTATAACATAAAAATATATTCTCGCTCGATTAACTAACTAACAAATCACATCACAATTAGAATTGACCCGTAGTAGCCTACCTGAATGGTCAAGTAGATCAGCAACGACACTTCGAGCAGGGACGGGTTTTTTCGTAAATCCATCTGGCTTACTTTCATTATTCACTTTGTTGATCGATAGTCCAGAATATTGCATAAGGATTATTTTGAATAAAACTCTAAGAAATATTAATTTGTCGCCTTTTCTCTTGCGTTGTGGCAGCAAGCAATTATATTGCTGCTGTTAAAATCTGTGTTAGAACTAGGATGGATGTGAGTGTGACGTGCGTCACATTCGGTTCTGAGTAATGGAATGAAGTGAAAAACAACTCTTTCTACTCAGCTCAGCTCTACGTTACGTTGACTTTTGGATGCATGAAAACGTATGCGAAACGTTTCTCTTTGGCAAGGCTAAAAACATGGCAAAAATATTCGCCAATGCGATGGGATGGGATAAAGCGTTTTTGGATATTTGTAAGTAGGGTATGGTAGGGTTGCATTGCCTAGCTAGGGCACTGTCGGTTAGTGCCGTCTGCAAACTGCATCATCTCATGCCATGCCATGCAAATTCCTCCCGTTACGTTGCCTTGCCTCGTAAAATTTGCAAAATCGTTTCTTGACTTGAGCAAGTACATTTAGTTGGATGTGAATGAATTCATTTACTACTTCTACTACTACTACATTTATATTATTCACAACCTGACTTCATTTCCCTCGAGAAAAATACATGAAATGAAAACAGGTGAACGTAACGAAATGATGTAAGTTCCAGACGATCAGGATCAAGTCTAGTAGCAATATTAAAACCTTGGCCTTCGGTTTCACAGACTTTTCGCACTGCCGCATTGTATTGATTCCATTGAACTTTCTTTTAATAATGTTTTTGCCAAGGCCAAATCGACCAAACAATCTTACTTTGTTTTGCAAATGCAGACGGGTAGATAATTATGTGTACCTAGTGAGAGGTATAGGACCAGATCGTATATCATATTAATTTCGTATCAACTTTCTAGTGGGAGTAAAAATACTTCGTTAGTTATCTCTCACTGCATGAAATGATGCTGCTTGTAACTTGTAAGTGTAATTATAGTGGATGAGCAAAGTAAGATGCAATGTAGGTAAATTGACACATTTCAAGTTACCGAATACAGATTTACTAGAAACTAGATTACTTTACTTAGAAATTGGCAGCTCTTCTTGATTATAGATTACTAACCAAAAACCCATTTAGAAAATGGGGAAAGTCTCAACAACATGATAAATAAAAGATTAAGAAATGGCATTGAATACGAGTATAGCATAGGCAAAACGAATGGATTGCATTCCAAATGAATTAACTCAATTAGCCAAGGATTGCATTCCACCGAAGGTCTAGGTCGGTCGGGACTGGACTGGACTTAAACCCAATCCCTTTTATTTCCAGGAATTTTACTACGTTTACTATGAGTTGGATGAATGAGAATTAAAACGGTACAAGTTGTGGCTTAGTTTCTATTTCCGGGGCCAGTCATAAATTCCTTGCCATTCATAATTATAGGCATAGTAATAGGCTTATCCTATCCAAGCCATGCTATGCCATTATCATTGCCATCGAATCTTTTCTTATTGCCACAACGCTTGGACCGATTTCAGAAATTCGAACATTCACGGAATCAGAAAAAATAGATGGATACTAGCAGCGTGTGTTGGGGGACTTTATGCTGTAGCAGATGATTGTCTTTATTTAATTTTAAAATAAAACCTAGGCCTGGTCTTAAAAGCTTAAAATGCTCACCACGAAATATAAGAGTAATAAATTCGTACAACATATTATCATTCAATACGAAATTAATTATCATTAATAGGTCACTGATTGTCAATGGAACAAATCCAAATACATCTCGTAATGAGAATCATATTGAGTCAGATTAATCTAATTACTGGCTAAATCATATACAATAGCGTTTCATTAAAAAATTGTCAATGATTGGATTGTGCACTCGGATGCATTCTTATTTTTTGTGGATTTTGATTATGATAGTCATCTCCAGTGAGCCTCTAATTCTATAGTTTCACGATAAATGAATAAAAGCTGCCGGCAGCTCATTCATGGGTTAGCTTCTTGTGGGTGCCTGGAGAAAGATTCTTGAGTAGAACGTCTTTGCAAGCATATGTCGCCTGCAACACAGTTGAGCTATAAATATTGTGGTTCAAATCATTTTTAGTTTTAAACAACTAAACTTACACGATCCGTTGTAATGGATGTCAGGTTATTCAGATTGCACAAACACAGACAGGCCGTAACATGAGATATGTATTTATTCCCCCCGCAAATCATGAGTTTTCGCAAACCTGCAAAGATAAAAAAGGAGTTATAAATCATTATAAGCAAACTTGGAATGTATTTTCTGAGATTTTACTTTTCAAGTTCAAGAGTGATGATTCTTCGTACTCCAATTTGAAGTCCATTAAAGCCTTATCGGAATATCGCAATATTTCGCATTCTTCTTCATTAAGCCCAGTAAGTACATCATCAATGTATTCAATGGGTAGTTCCTCTTCATCTTTGAGTGGGTGGGCATTAATTAGTAGAGACAATTCCTCCAAATTGGGGAGTGCAGTCCACAAACGTGAAATGGGGAAGGTTTCACCGATTTGTAGTGTCAGAAGCTTCACTACTGGAAACACAGCTGCCATACGATCCACCCAAACAGATTCATTCACTTGGAAAGTCAAGAATCTTAAATTTAGTTCTAGGGTTTTGTCAAAAGCTTGTCTTCTATTTTCCAAATAAACAAAATCGCTTTCCATTCGAATATCTGCCAATAATCTTTTGAGCCCAGGCCCTGAATAAGGACTGCCACATAAACTCCATTTCGATGCATCACAGAGAGACAAGCAAGTAAGTTCTTTGTAATCATCTGATATCGTTTCGAGGTCGATTCGTTTCATGAAACTTGTCCATCCTAGTCCCAAAGCTCGAAGCGTATGGCGTTTGGAATAAAGTATGTTGTGTTTACTCCCCAAATCATAGTATCCACTTGTACCCAAGTAAAATGTTTTTAAATTGAAATCTGAACTGGCCAATTTCTGAGCAGTTGGACAATCAAAGGACCCTTTCAAAACAAGATCAGTCAGGCTCTTTAATTTTACAATACTGAGTGAAGCCACAAGTCGGGGTAAGCACCAATCAACAGCACCATTCAAATATTTCAAATTCGGAGTCATCCTTAGAAGAGAATTGAAGAATTCAATACTTCGTTCTTCGTCATTGTTGTAATGGCATCTGGTATTTAGTCTGAGTTTGGTTAGTTTCTTCAGAAATGTCAATCCAGATAGTTTTGTGTTCGCTTCAAAGAAATCACAAGGCAGACGATCCAGGGCCAAAGATTCCAATTGAGGGACTGATGAAAGAAATACTTGTTCTAATTCTTCAAGGGTCATTTCACCATCTACAAAAGTTAGTGTTAATTCTTTGACAAAGCATCCAGCTGATGCGAAATAATCAATCAATTCTTCTCGGTATTCTTGAACTTTGAAATGGCTAAAATGAAGTTTGGAGAAGTGAATGTTGTCGACTTGGACTATGTCCTTGAACTGAGCAAATTGTTTCATAGAATCTTCGTCGAAGGAAATACATTTTCTTTTAGTCAATTGCCGCCAGGCATCTCCAGACCATGATTTGCAAACCAGTCGGCAATTTCGGAGATCATCAGTTGACACATACTCCAACAAAAGGCCCAAAATCTATATAAGGAAAGGGGACATGAAAAAAATTATTTATCTAAAATTAAACAGTCAATTTATTACTAAATTGTTTAAATCAATTTACCACATCATTAAAAAGTGGGTCCTCTGCTGGATATTCATCACTGGAGAAGAGATTATCCTCATTTGCCTCTTCTTTTCGTTCAGGTGGCTCTACGTCTTCATTACCCTCCACAACTTCTGACGTACTCGTGCTAGAGTTGGCGCTGCTTCCTGACATCCAGTCCATTGTTGTCGTTTAATGACTTTGACTTGGCTTGAATTTGACCTCGTCCACGTCCTTCTCATTAAAATCTAATCGGGAGAAGAGAAACAGCATAAGGAACCAGCAACAAGGTTAGTATATCATAATATAGATCCCGCCCGTCCGCCCGTGGGAAAACAGAATAAATTGTCATTCTTCAAACCCCCAAAAATAGTTAATTAGCTATTAGTTCATAAGAACAACAACATTGATTTTTTTATCTTACCACCACCGTAAGCACCGTTGCCGTTTCTGCCTCACCCAAGATAAGTACTGACCTTCTTAATTTTGAAGGAATTTGAACAAATTGATTAGAAATTCACACAATACGGTCCGTGACGAGACGAGTGTCTGTCTTAGTAAACAGTATGTTGTGTTTGTGTGTGAATTTACTTAGTGACTAGTGAAGTGAGGTGATGGTCGATGGTGAGGTGGTTGTGGAGTGACGAAGAACAAATAGCCAAGTTTTGTTGTGGGACTGCTGAACTGACTGTCTTTCGTGAGAATTGAAAATGATTCAGAAAAACAGCTGCACTGCACCACTGCACTGCACGGACGCAGAAGGCACGCAGAACTCGTATGCTATGCGAAAGTGTTGAGCTTTTAGATTTGGGTAGGCAGACATGAAACTTGCAAGCTTTGCAACTTGCCTATATACCTTGTGGAAGAACAAATGAATTAATGCAAGCAGTCAGCAATTAGAATTAATTTCTTTGTGGTCCAAACAAATTACTCTTTATTGGGAACCAAAAGAATACAGAATTACTAAGTTATTAAGATTAAGTTGTATTTTATTATCTTTTGAGCATAAAATGGCGAGAAAATTCATTATTTTGGCTTAATTGGATCTTTATGTTAATGAATTATTTCTCTCCATTCATCTTGGGAGTTTGTTTTGAT